>SJYW01052849.1:342447-413203 GCA_006410735.1 Raphicerus campestris | reverse complement strand
TGGGGGGCTCCAAAATCACTGCATATGGTGACTACAGCCATGAAATTAAAAGATGCTTACTCCTTGGAAGGAAAGTTATGACCAATCTAGACAGCATATTAAAAAGCAGAGATATTACTTTGTCAATAAAAGTCCATCTAGTCAAGGCTATGGTTTTTCCAGCAGTCATGTATGGATGTGAGAATTGGACTATAAAGAAAGCAGAGGGCAGAACTGATGCTTTTGAACTGTGGTGTTGGAGAAGTCTCTTGAGAGTCACTTGGACAGGCCAGAGATCCAACCAGTCTATCATCAAGGAGATCAGTCCTGAGTGTTTATTGGAAGGACTGATGCTGAAGCTGAAACTCCAATACTCTGGCCGCCTAATGCAAAAATCTGACTCATTTGAAAAGACCCTGATGCTGGGAAAGACTGAGGGCAGGAGGAGAAGGGGATGACAGAGGATGAGATGGTTGGATGATATCACTGACTCAATGGACATGAGTTTGGGTAGACTCCTGGAGTTGGTGATGGACAGGGAGGCCTGATGTGCAGCGGTTCATGGGATCACATGAACAGAGTGAGACACATCACAGAGTCAGACTTGACTGAGGGACTGAACTGAACTGAGCTCCAAAATTTGTTGTTAAGAAGGAAAGTTTCATATTTAAGTGAAGTGTGGAATTAAAAACAAAACCATCAAACTGACTGTTATTTCCTACCCATTTTATTTTATGGTTATCAATTTTCTTTTTTTATTTTTATTTTAAGTATTTTCTTTAGATTTTGCTGATACCAGAATTGTTGGTTTTTCAAATGTGCTATTTATTTTGGATTACAAAATAGATAACTTTTATTATTTCTTTTGATGGTTTCTACTATTAGGAGTGAAATAAATGTTATACTATTTTAACATCTATTTTTCTTACCTTATCTCAATAACCATTTAATCCCCATTTTCACATAGAAATATTTTAAATATCCTATGAGTGAACTGTAAAATATGATGTGTTGAAATATGAAACCTAGCAATATTCAAAGTGAAAAAGGAGAAGCATTTTATATTCCTGCATTTGATACTAAAAGACCTCAGATAGAAATCCCTTAGATCATTCCAAGAAATTCTCCTTTTATTCTATAGATATCCCATTATGCCCCTTGGCTCTCAGGAACATTGACAATTAGAAATTCAATGCATTGGTAACAATGCATGAGAGTATTTTTTCCTTTAAAGGCCAGGTGATGTCAAGATTAACATGTTTTCTTCTACTTTATCTTAAACTAAATAAGCAAGAGATTGGAAGAAAGATTCAAACTAAGACTCTTGGTGTTTCCATTGGTTATGAACAGATTGAGGAATGACAGTCAGTTATGTTTTTTACTTCTTTGGAGCATTGTACTCAAAAATGTGTATTTTGTGGCCTGACATCAATAGGAAGAATCTTCAGAAGATTTTACTCTTTCTTTTATCCTAGATTTCATTCAGTTAGAAATGAAGAATTGATCTCCTCCTGTTGTTCTTGAGATCAGATTTTGGCTGAGATTAGAAGGATAAATGGAATGCTTCCAACATTGCTATTTTATGATTGATAAAAGGGTGGAATATGTGTTGAAAAGAGAAATTTATATTCTGCAGTATTTGGTACTTCTCACACCTTTCTGTAATGGATTCTTTTCACTAGTCTGTCTACTATGATAGCCAATTATGTTCAGAGTGGTATTTTTGAATATCAAGAATTAGAAATAAATCACTGAAGGTAAAGAATCTACCTGCCAACACAGGATACAAAGTAGTCATGGGTTTGATACCTGGGTTGAGAAGATCCCCTGGAGGAGGAAATGGCAACCCATTCCAATATTCTTGCCTGGAAAATTCCATGGACTGAGGAGCCTTGTGGGCTACAGTCCATAGTGTTGCAAAGTGTTGGACATGACTGAACAACTGAGTATGCATGCATGCAGGCAACTGAGATGACAGTGGCATGATAGGATGACATATATTCTCTCTATATGGTTAATGTAAGCACAGTTGTAGGCCAAATTTTTTAAATAATAATTAGAAGGATTTAGATGCAGGCTTCTAGTTTATTAGGAATAGAAATATCCTTAGTGAACCTGAATGCTTCACATCTGGTCTTGTTCAATTTTACTTCTTTTTTGCTTGGTTATATTTTTCTCCATCTGTTCTAATATGTGTCACCCTAATCTTGTATAATCTGAATTGTGTTATAGTTTACAGTCTCCTTTGTGGATTATAATTACTGTTTGTCAAATACCATTACTTAGGGCAGACTGAGCACCCAACATTTGTATCTATCTTAGCTTCCACAAACCCATTATTCCCCTGGATCCACCAGCCTCAATGTACAATAAGATCACAACATTAATGTTTGAAGTTTGATGGCTTCTTTTCTTCAAGGCACTGCAGATTATCTACATCTTTCAAAATTTTCCTAAGTCATTAGAAGTAATAAGTCATTTATCAAATTACTTTAGTATGTGTGTGACACTGTGCTAAGTGCTTTATGTACATTTTCAAATTTAATATTCATCTCAGATAGGTAATATCATTATTCTCCCTTTGGAATAATGATTTCCCTAAGAAATCACAAGCATAGAGAATTTAAGTAACTAGCTTAAATTTTATAAAAAAAAAATCTGGTAAATGAGATGATAGAATTTGAACCCAATGCTCTGTAATCCAGAAACCTGTGTTTTTAATTTCTCAATATGCTATTTTTGGAACTTCTGTGGGGGTCCAGTGGTTAAGACTCTGTGCTTTCAAGAAACACAGGTTCGATTTCTGGCTGGGGAGCTAAGATCCCATATGCGATGTGGTGCAGCTTCAAAAAAGAAAAGTCATTATTTTCTGGAAATGTTTCACATTTACTTACAAATATTCCCCTCATGTTCCTCTTCCATGTTCTTTTTTATGTCTGTTTTTGAAGCAACACTTGAAGGTACATAATAAGCCACTGGCTGCTCTTTATCAGTTTCCTCCATGAGAAGCTGGCTTTACTCACCACATTGGTGCCAGGGAGCTCTCAGATTTTTGTATTGCCCTAAGAACCTAGATTTCCTTATTTCCTCTTTGTTTAATTCTGTAGATTTTTAACTTGCTGTCAAATCTGAGTATTTTCTATTTGCCTGCCAGTTTATTCTGTTTCTGTGATCAGCCTTTTGTTCCTTTAGTCATCACTGGAGGGCTATTTTATTAGTTGAAGACTTGTTAGAGTGCTAAGGATAATTTTCAGAAAGTTAAAAACATGACCCTCATAACAATATAAAATGAATATGACAAAGTTTTTATTAATGTTAATGAAAGAACCAGTTTGATGTTAAACCTGGTTTTAAAGGAATATGAAGAATTGGGGTTTTTCTAGTTTGTCAGTTAAAAAATACAGAAATAAATCTGCTAGTGAATATATGACTGGTTAATGGTTAATGTATGTTAAATAAGAGATAGTAATCCTTGCATTACTATCCCCTATGACCAGAAATCATTTGAACTGCTGTTGTTGAAGTACTTGCAACAAATACTCTTAGACAAGGACTATTTGTAGTGCTTTTAGACATGAATTATATGCATGGCTATCAGTTTTCTAAAAACTAATCTCTAATATAGAATTATTAAAACATTAATGATTGGTACTTTGCTGTCAAAATGATACACACACTAGAAAACAAGATAATCTTCAAGAAAGGTTGGTTACACCCTGCACTATATTGAAAATATCACCAGTGATGTCCGTGTCTGTTTTGTATAAAACTTTTGGATCAATTTTCATGGCAAGTTTAATTGGCAGAGTGAAATGTGGCTGAAAACAGATTCTGTATTGTGTAGAAACATGGATGTCATATCAAATTATTTGTAAATTTAAATCTAATAAGTACTCTCCTGTTAACCCAGGTCAGGCTTTTTTTGTTTTGTTTTGCCATTTCTGGTTTGCTGGCCTATAGTCTACAATGGTGCTTTTGTATAATATGTAAACTAAGCGTTAACTAAGATAAGAACTGCCAGGGTTCAGCCCCAGTNATTTAAATCTAATAAGTACTCTCCTGTTAACCCAGGTCAGGCTTTTTTTGTTTTGTTTTGCCATTTCTGGTTTGCTGGCCTATAGTCTACAATGGTGCTTTTGTATAATATGTAAACTAAGCATTAACTAAGATAAGAACTGCCAGGGTTCAGCCCCGGTGGATCCAGGGTGATTCAAAGCATGGACGGCGTAGGAGAGGAAAACTTATTTATTTATTAATATAAGATTAGGTTAGGAAGAAATAGTGTAGTAGGAAAATTAAGTGTAGAAAAGATGCTGAATAACTTGGTTTATGTGGAAAGCCAATAAAGTTCCAGACAAGGAGCTTGCACCATCTACGTTAGGCCACTGGCGTCCGTTTGAATATCGGAGAGTGCCCCACCTTGAGCTCTCTCTCTTATGGATCTTAGAAGCCGGGACAAGTAAGTAGACATGGTGAGCCTCCACACCCAAGATGGGAATTCAGCCTGAAATTAGAGTAAAGAGGAGACATGGGGGAAACCAGTCCAGTGACTGGCCCCAGCCTCTATTGTCTAGAAAGGCCTTTTATACCTTTTTGATTGTACATAGAGATCAATGGAGTGTTAGCAGCCCAGACTCTTATCAAAACCAGGCTTTTCTCTCTGCTTACCTAGTTGTATACACGTCTTAGGTGATTTACATCATCTTCTGGCCAAAAGGGCCAATTAACATTTTACATCCTTTTTTTCTGATAAGGGTTTGTCAACCAGAAGACTTGTTTGTGTTGATCTTCCCAAAGTCTCGTGCCACTCTCAGAAAGCACTAAATAAAGTTACAGTCTTACATAGCAAAGATATAGCAACTTATAACAAGTGAAAGGAGTACAGTGATTTATAACAAAAGAAAAGTAACTCAAAAGTCAAGTGTTGCTAACATCAAAACTACTATATATCTTTTTTCCATACCCCATTTGCATTGATTAACATCCTCCCAGGTGCCTAAAAGATAAAAATATGGAGGTCTGGCAGCAATCATTGAGTCAACAGTGAAAACCCGTTACCAATAAGATTTTTAGCTCTTTAGAAAAGGCTCTGTATCTTTAAGATGCTTTTAAGCTTCGTGCTTCTTGCGGTTGGGGGGCTGTAAGCAATTCACAAGCTGTAAGAGGTTGGGGGAACCTGTTAGACAAGCTAGAGAGCTATCAGAGGGGGTTTAACTGAAACATCCCTTTCAAATGCAGAAGATTAAGCCCTGATTTGACTTTTTCCAGAGAATATCAGAAGAGCAGAGTACAAAGGCTGGCAGATTTTTGGGTTTTGGGGTACATGCTCAGGAAATTCCAAGGGGAACATCTGAAACCTGATAACTTCCTTACGTTTTGTCAGGCTTCCTTCCTCATGACCTTGTCATGGGCAGGATTCCTCACGCTGGCTCCCGGCAAAGACCATTTTCCTACCACTCACAATGGGGAAAAGAGCAGGGGACCTTTCTCTGACCAAACGTCATAAGCAAATGACTAAGGTGGAAAAAACCTAGTTTGAATTCCGAGTTATATATTTTTGAATTCTTTTTTTTTTTTCTTTTGGCTTTCCAGAAAGTGTTGACTGATAATTTTCAAATCTTTATATGTGATGTTAGTGTAAGTTTCAAAGAATTTTATAAAATAACCTTGATTTAAAAACTGATGATTGAATGGAACTAAAAGTAAGTTCTTAACATAAAATTTCTATGACTTGCATAACCTGAAAAGTTACCATACAACTGCATATACCATGGTGATCTTCCCTATAGCTGAAACAGTAAAGAATCTCCCTGCAATGCAGGAAACCTGGCTCGATACCTGGGTCGGGAAGATCCTCTCGAGAAGAGAATGGCAATCCACTCCAGTATTTTTGCCCAGGGAAATCCCATGGAAAGAGGAGCTGGTGGGCTATGGTCCTGTGGATTCACAGAGTCGGACACAACTGAGTGGCTTACACTACATATACTATACACACATGCACACACACATGTATATATGCATATAACATTAAAAAAAAAATTACCTGAGATTTGCAGATGACATCACCCCTATGGCAGAAAGCAAAGAAGAATGAAAGACCCCCTTGATGAAAGTGAAAGAGGAGAGTGAAAAAGTTGGCTTAAAACTTAACATTCAGAAAACTAAGGTCATGGCATCCAACCCCATTCAGTTCAGTTCAGTTCAGTTCAGTTCAGTCACTCAGTCGTGTCCGACTCTTTGCGACCCCATGAATCGCACCATGCCAGGCCTCCCTGTTCATCACCATCTACTGGAGTTCACTCAGATGCACGTCCATCCTGTCCGTGATGCCATCCAGCCATCTCATCCTCGGTCGTCCCCTTCTCCTCCTGCCCCCAATCCCTCCCNATAATAACAGTTGTATACCCACTACTGAGTTAATAACATTTTACCATATTTGTTTTCAGATCTCTTTTTTGTTGCAGATGTAAAATATTACAAATCAAGATGAATGCTCTATATATCAATTGCACTTGTATTTTAGACTCTGTTTACATATTTAAGTAGTTATGAACAATATTAACTGTACTTTATGGAGAACCCCAAATGTTCATATATATTTTAAGGAGGCAGCTGAGTTTTCCCAAAAAGGAGTTGTGGTGACTATGAATATTTCTCACTCATATCTCTGTCACAGAGAACATAATTGACTGATGTCAACAGCTGCTACCCACTTGATCTGCCTCCAAGTTGAGGCTTTTCTTTTGCAATACTGTCTCAGCCAATTACTGAACCCCTATAGTCCCCACTGAGGTACTGATGCAGTTGTTTCATGTACCATGTAGAATCTCTTTAATGGATCACTTTAGTTCAAGGACTCCTCACTGGTCTAGGCAGCACTTTGTTAGAACTACAGTGTGATCAGAAACCCCTCCTCACCACTCCTTCTTTCCCCCTCTCCTTCCACTCTGTGTGGTCTGAAGGCTCCTCTATTTATTCCTCCTTTTCCACTCTAGTCTCTAACATGCTTTCCCCATTAAATCACCTTTTGGTTTAATCTTGCCTTGATCTTTACTTCTCTGAGGAATGGAACACAGTGATATTTGAATACCAACCTGGATGGCATAAATTTGACTGCCTTACTCTAGAGAAGTAAGACTTTTCTGGCAGTTCTGTAGACATTCCCTTTATTTTCCTCATTTCATTTCACATCTACTCTTATCATCCCTCTCAGTACTGTCTCTAAAGGTGGACTTCTGTTATTCTATTCTCCAGAAAGTAAAACCACCAGTTTTTCACAGAAGTGGCCTCCCTGTGTAAGTCAAGAAGAGGACCGGGAGTTTAAGAATATCTAATTCACAGATTCTCCTGATTTGTTGACACCCTCCCCCATACTGGCTTAAGTAATGAGATTCAGCTTGATTCTTATTGCTCATCTTCATCCCCATTCTACCACGTGAACCTAACTCATAAACATACTTGGAAACAGATATATGTATGCACACTTGCATTCACAGGGTCATTGAGGCTTTAGCTTATTCATTCTACTAAATTTATTGCCACCAATCTACCTAGTTTCTCTCTATGAAAATTTTATTTCATTTTCCTTTCAATCATCTCTGCAATGTTTTATTCAACAAACATTTACTGATCATCCACTATGAACTAAGATTTGAGCTTAGTGCTGAGGATACATAAGCAAAGACAAAAGCAATCTGTCTTCCCTATGGAGTTTATAATCTAAATGAGTAGACAGATGGTTATTGAATAAATGTAAAATCACAATGGCTGATGTGTTTTACAAGTTGTGGATGCAGAGATCAATGGTGTTATGAGACTGTGTAACATGAAATCTGACTTATGAGGTCAAGGAAACAGTGAATGCATTTTCATTTGAAAGAAAACTAAGAATTAAGAATATATTGCAATAGGAGAAATCACATGCCAAAGTCCTTTAGCAGTTATCTGCTGATTGCAACTCCAGGGAGGTGGGAGGTAAAGAGGAGACAAGAAGTGAGAAGGAGAGATAAGGTTGAAAATCGGACACCTACCATACTCTCAGAAAAGATGAAGCATTTATGTGATGACTGGTGTTGAATATAGTGATGTTGAAGGTATCCAGACCATCCGTATAGCCTTCAGTGTGGAACGGTTTCATAGGAAAAATCATTGCAGCTTACAAGTATCCATTTCAGTTCTGTACTTCCTTAAACCACATCTGGAATTCTTGCTAATTTTGAATATGGACACTTTTTATTAGAGTTAGCTGAATATGTTCTATTCTAAATGTTTTAGAGTTATTTAAAATTTATATATAAGTTGTTTTGCATAATATGAGTCTTGGGACTTAAAGAAATGCTTGCCATCTTTGAATAACTGAAAGATTATGGATAGACTAGTCTTTTGGCTACAGGACTCAGAAGCAGAGTTACTGAGTAGAAGCTTCATGGAGTACTGTAATTGTTTAGTCAGTAAGTCCTGTTTGACTCTTTTGTGACCCCATGGACTGTAACCCACCAGGCTCCTCTGTCCATGGGATTTTCCAGGCAAGAATACTGGAGTGGGTTGCCATTTCCTTCTCATGGAGTATAGTTTAGTCCTCATAGAAAAACAAAATAGAAGAGACAAATAAGAGCAAACAAACAAACAAAAACATTTTGCCATTGACTTTAAAGACTTAAAACGGAATTGATTGATTCAGAATGAATTTCCCATCAATGAAGGGAAATACTATGGTAAATAGTCATTTCCTGTGATATCTTGTTTGTGTTTTTATGTGTTCATGAAGAGGGAAATATTAATACAACAGATGATAGTTGAATCAGATAACCTTGAAGGATACCTGGTTTTTGGATTACATGAATCTAACTTCTATTTCTACCTTCATTCAGTTCTTGGCCACTTAAACATCACCACTTTTTTTTTTTTGTCTGCAGGAAGCCTAGGCAGTTCTTTCACCTGAGGCTTAAGATCTGAATGAGCTGGATGTTGCTGTTTTACTTTTTTCAAGATGGAAAATATGTTTTTGGTTTGTAAATGCACTCAGAGGCACAGCAATGGGCACTGAAATTATTATTTTTTAAATGAAATAAAAATAGAGCTGACAGCTAAAGAACTTTCACAGCAGTTATTATGATGTGTTATTATTAGCAGCAGCATGTGGTGACATTTTAGGCTCTAAATTCACAGAAATACTTCCTGGATCATAGATATTCAGATGCTAAGGGGAAGGAAACAGAAATGCTGGTGTCTGGCTTCACGAGAGAATTTAAAAACCAAATGAAATAAGAAGGCTGATAATTTTATACAAGATAGTAGAGACTGATTTATCTCTATCCCTAGGCATTGAAGGGTTAATTCTTGCATTTTCCTACAAATGTAAATATCTGCCACCAAGAACAAAATATTCTGAGGAATATATTTGACTCTTTAAGCTGTATGAAATCTGTCATATTATTAGTGACTTAGCAGCAGACTATATCTTGTTTCATGGATTTAGTCAGCATGAGACCTCTAAAACACAGCTGAACAGAGTGAGAATCTAACATGATGTGGCCTCATTTCCAGCCCGAAAAGGCTTCTGTATGCATATAAGCTTTCAGACTTTCCTAAAGAGGTTTTCTGCTTTTAGTAGTAAATTTCTCCTAGCAGGAATGGGATGTTGACATTCTATACGTGGAATTAAGACAGTAGAGTGTATTCATTAGGCGTGTGACTTTGGAGTCAGTGAGCTGCTTCCACGGCTCTGCTCATCACTAGATGTGTACTCCTGGGAAGTTGATTCATCTCCTCAAACCTTTCTTTCCTCATCTGTAATATGTGATAATAGTGGTCCCTACCTCTTGGGATGTATTTAGTTTTTTAAGGTCAAATCAAGCCTTTTGGTCTATGTCTGGCAATGTCACACAATTGGCAAGTCATGAAACCAGAACTCATACCATACCAGGCCCTAAATCACAGGGAACAGTGCACAGGCTGAGTCTGATTGTGTACCTCCTGGATTTGAACTCTGGCTCCACCAGTAACTTATTTTGCTACTAAGGCATGTTGGTATTCTTAGTATAGAAGCTGACTCAAAGTCTTCAATGTGTTATTTATTTTTGTTTTACAAATGTTAACCTAGCAGTGCTATTCAGGATAGATTATGAAACCCTTTGAAGAAGTTGAATAAAAGGAAATTTGTTATATCAGATGGGAATTTGTTTGGCTCTTATAGAAATTCTCACAAACAGTTAGGATGTTTACTTTTTGTCACAAAATGAAGATTGCATAAAGGGTTCAAGGGGTCATGTAGTAGCTCTGTACTATCATTAGGGGCTTGAGATTTATCCTGTCTGTTTACCCATCCTTAGCCTATAGTTGTGCCCCTCTGTGGTGACAAGATTTTTGCTCCACCTTCCTGTTCAGGGGCCAGGCAGGAAGTGGAAGGGCAAAGAAAAAAGGGCACATGCTGTTTCTGACATCCATGTACATCCTGAAAAGCAACTTATTTTTACCTCTCATTGATCAAAACCCTTTAGATGATCCTCTATCAGGAGTCTGGGAAACTGAGTTTTAGTGAATACAGTGTTGCTGCTGCTGCTGCAGCTAAGTCGCTTCAGTCGTGTCCAACTCTGTGTGACCCCATAGACGGCAGCCCACCAGACTCCCCTGTCCCTGGGATACTCCAGGCAAGAGTACTGGAGTGGGGTGCCACTGCCTTCTCCTGAATACAGTGTTACCACTATTAAATGAAATTTTTTTGTTGTTAATATGGAAAATATAGAAGAGACAAATGGACATTGGGACAGTGTAATCTCAGACAAAGTATTGAAAAATGGATTTGATGCTAAACTGCCTATTTGCACACTCATTATTAGGTTTAATTCTTAAAATCCTTTAGTAGCCATAAATAGTCCTATTTGCAGATGATAGTAAAGGTTAGTATGCCCCAATGCTGTGAATAGATACAGTCTGTATTTGTTTGGTTCCGAGTTCTGTGAAGGGCCTCCCAGATGGCACTAGTGTTAAAGAACCTGCATGACAATGCAGGAGACATAAGAGATACGGATTCACTCCTTGGGTTGAGAAGATCCCCTGGAGGAGGGTGTGGAAACCCACTCCAGTGTTCATGGAGAATCTCATGGACAGAGGAGCCTGGCAGGCTACAGTCCATAGGGTCACAGAGTCATACACAACTGAAGCGACTTAGTATGCACACACAAGTTCCTTCCACGCTGTGATCCTTACACTTCACCACAGTGTTTCCACTGGGATGCTGTCTCTGATCTGGGAGCAGATCATTGGATTCCTGGCTTTAATCCTCATCATTTGTATCTTCTCAGAAATGGCAGGTATGCGGTTAACTGTGCTTCTGCTGCTGAACTGAAATATAAGTACGTNCAGGCTACAGTCCATAGGGTCACAGAGTCATACACAACTGAAGCGACTTAGTATGCACAAACAAGTTCCTTCCACGCTGTGATCCCTGCACTTCACCACAGTGTTTCCACTGGGATGCTGTCTCTGATCTGGGAGCAGATCATTGGATTCCTAGCTTTAATCCTCATCATTTGTATCTTCTCAGAAATGGCAGGTATGTGGTTAACTGTGCTTCTGCTGCTGAACTGAAATATAAGTATGTGTACATTGTAAAAGGTGGTTGTATCGTGGGGCAGGGTTATCCTGTGAACAGAGCAATTAACTCAGATGTAGGAAAGCTAGGGTCTTATGCTTTGTTTCATCTCTGCTGACAGTGGTAGTTAACTCTTCAGGTCCTGAACTATCCTCATTTGTGGAACAGAAAAGGTGATCTGAACCTCATATCTGACCCTGTTCTTGTAAAGATAAAATTCGACAATAGATGTGAAAGTACTTTTTGGAAGTTTAAGTGCTTGCTATACAAATACAGTGAATTATTATTATTGATCTAGTAGCCCAAAGTAGCAGTCTACTTGATCCTCTATCAGAGGCTTAATTGAATAGTTTCAGTGGAACCATCTAAGCTGACAGCATTTGAAGACTGATTCTCCTCTCTGACGAAGCCAAAGATCTAGACAAAAGCATTCTCTTCTCTCTGGTGCTTGCCTGTGAGGGTGTTTTCGGCACTTTCTAGAAAATAAATATAAACTTCAGTCTTTAAAATGAGATATCCACTCCTCACAGACCCGTTGAAGATTATTTGTGTGAAGAGTGTCTGAGATACAATTTTTTCTTTATATTTCTTCTAAATAAAATAAAGTATGATTTAATTTATTGTGGCAACAAGAATTTATTTATTAAGTGGTTACTACATCTCAGATATTGTACTTGTGCCTGGGGACACAACAGGAAACAAGAAAATTATGGTTCCTACCTTCATGGATTTTCTAATCTATCATGGAAGAATAATATTAGACAGTTAATTAAACACTTCATGTTTCATTAAGCACCTCACTATGGCACAAACCAGTACAAAATGATGTAAGGAGGTATAAGAAAGAAGCACAGTGGAAACTTTCTTTGTACATTGAATACTTACACACACACCCCCACACACATGCCTTTTCACACTCATGAGAAATGTGCCCTAAGAATTCTTAATTTTATAAATCTATAGAGTCAAATTTAAAATGTGATTTTTACCCCAAATTCAGAAAAGTATGCATAAAAAATTCAACTGACCAATTCAGAACCTTACTGATTTTAGAAAAACAGTACTGAAAAAATTCATAAAACTGTAATGATAAAGTCTTTGTTAGGATACGTCAGTATATTTTTATTAACATTGATAAAAACTTTGGAATACCTGAAAATAGGAAGGAATTACATGAATATGATGCATCATGCTGGTAATAAATAGACAAAGGGAATCTAAAGTTAGGTCATCACAGAGAAGCAGGGACCTTTGACCTTCCTCATGAGGTTATCTTCCTTTAAGCTGAACACTTGCTATGGCTAGTTACTCTATTCTTGTACAAAATATTTCAGATCTGAAGGCAAAGCTTCCAAATCAGTGTCATCAAATAAAGATGCCTCTTTTATTTGACAAAAACTATCACTAACAATTCTTAAATGAATTTTTTATCCAATTAATAATAGTTTGTTATTGTTGTTCAGTCGCTCAGTAGTGTCCAACTCTTTGTGACTCCATGGAGCAGTGCATCAGGGTTCATGTCCTTCACCATCTCCTGGAACATCCTCAAACTCATGTCCATTGAGTGATACCATCCAGCCATCTCGTCCTCTGTCGTCCCCTTCTCCTCCAGCCTTCTATCTTTCCCAGCATCAGGGTCTTTTTCATGAGTCAGTTCTTTGCAACAGGTGGTCAAAGTATTGGAGGTTCAGCTTCAGCATGAGTACTTCAAAAGAATATTCAGGATTGATTTCTTTAGGATTGACTGGTTTGATCTTCTTGCAGTCTTGAGAGTCTTCTCCAACACCACATTTCAAAGGCATCAATTCTTTGTCACTCAGCCTTCTCACATCCATACATGTCAACTGGAAAAACCATAGCTTTCACTATTCAGGCCTTTGTTGGCAATGTAATGTCTCTGCTTTTTAATAGGCTGTCTAGATTGGTCATAGTTTTCTTTACAAGGAGGAAGTTTATTTTAATTTCATGACTGCAGTCACTGTCTGCAGTGATTTTGGAGCCCCCCAAAATAAAATGTGTGACTGATTCCATTGTTTCCCCATCTATTAGCCATGAAGTGATTGGACTGGATGCCATGATCTTCGATTTGTGAATGTTGAGTTTTAAGCCAGCTCTTCAGTTCCTCTTTGCTTTCTGCCTTAAGGGTAGAGTCATATGCATATCTGAGGTTATTGATGTTTCTTCTGGCAATCTTGATTCCAGCTTTTGCTTCATCCAGTACAGTATTTCGCATCTTGTACTCTGCTTCATTTCAGTTCAGTCGCTCAGTTGTGTCTGACTCTTTGCAACCCTACGGACTGCAGCACGCCAGGCTTCCTGTTTATCACCAACTACTGGAGCTTACTTAAATGCCCACTTGAGTCAGTGATGCCATCCAAAAATCTCACCTTTGTCATCGCCTTCTTCTCCCAGTTTCAATCTTTCCCAGCATCAGGGGCATTTCCAATGAGTTAGTTCTTCATATCAGGTGGCCAAAATACTGGAGTTTCAGATTCTGCATCAGTCCTTCCAATGAATATTCAGGAGTGATTTTCTTTAGGATAGACTGGTTGGATCTCTTTCCAGTCCAACGGACTCTTAAGAGTCTTCTCCAGCACCACAGTTAAAAAGCATCATTTCTTCAGCACTCAGCTTTCTTTATAGCCCAGCTCTCATAGCCATATATAACTATTGGAAAAATGATACCTTTGATAAGATGGACCTTTGACGGAAAAGTAATGTCTCTTCTTTTAATATGCTGTCTAGGCTGGTCATAATTTTTCTTCCAAGGAGTAAGCATCTTTTAATTTCATGGCTGTAGTCACCATCTGCAGTGATTTTGAAGCCCAGGAAAATAAAGTCTGCCACTGTTTCCATTGTTTACCCATCTATTTGCCATGAAGTGGTGGGACCAGGCACTATGATCTTAGTTTTTTGAATGTTGAGGTATAAGTCAACTTTTTCACTCTCCTCTTTCATATTTTTTTTCATCAAGAGACTTTTTAGTTCTTCTTTGCTTTCTGCTATAAGGGTGGTGTTCTCTGCACATCTAATGTTACTGGTATTTCTCCTAGCAATCTTTCATCCAAGCATTTTTCATGATGTACTCTCCATATAAGTTAAATAAGCAGGGTGACAATATACAGCCTTGACATACTCCTTTCCTATCTTGGAAGCAGTCTGTTGTTCCATGTCCAGTTTTAACTGTTGCTTCCTGACCTGCATACAGATATCTCAGGAGGCAGGTCAGGTGGTCTTGTATTCCCATCTCTTTAAGAATTTTACACAATTTATTGTGATCCACACAGTTAAAGGCTTTCAGTTCAGTTCAGTTCAGTTCAGTNAGGGTTCATGTCCTTCACCATCTCCTGGAACATCCTCAAACTCATGTCCGTTGAGTAATACCATCCAGCCATCTCGTCCTCTGTCGTCCCCTTCTCCTCCAGCCTTCTATCTTTCCCAGCATCAGGGTCTTTTTCATGAGTCAGTTCTTTGCAACAGGTGGTCAAAGTATTGGAGGTTCAGCTTCAGCATGAGTACTTCAAAAGAATATTCAGGATTGATTTCTTTAGGATTGACTGGTTTGATCTTCTTGCAGTCTTGAGAGTCTTCTCCAACACCACATTTCAAAGGCATCAATTCTTTGTCACTCAGCCTTCTCACATCCATACATGTCAACTGGAAAAACCATAGCTTTCACTATTCAGGCCTTTGTTGGCAATGTAATGTCTCTGCTTTTTAATAGGCTGTCTAGATTGGTCATAGTTTTCTTTACAAGGAGGAAGTTTATTTTAATTTCATGACTGCAGTCACTGTCTGCAGTGATTTTGGAGCCCCCCAAAATAAAATGTGTGACTGATTCCATTGTTTCCCCATCTATTAGCCATGAAATGATTGGACTGGATGCCATGATCTTCGATTTGTGAATGTTGAGTTTTAAGCCAGCTCTTCAGTTCCTCTTTGCTTTCTGCCTTAAGGGTAGAGTCATATGCATATCTGAGGTTATTGATATTTCTTCTGGCAATCTTGATTCCAGCTTTTGCTTCATCCAGTACAGTATTTCGCATCTTGTACTCTGCTTCATTTCAGTTCAGTCGCTCAGTTGTGTCTGACTCTTTGCAACCCTACGGACTGCAGCACGCCAGGCTTCCTGTTTATCACCAACTACTGGAGCTTACTTAAATGCCCACTTGAGTCAGTGATGCCATCCAAAAATCTCACCTTTGTCATCGCCTTCTTCTCCCAGTTTCAATCTTTCCCAGCATCAGGGGCATTTCCAATGAGTTAGTTCTTCATATCAGGTGGCCAAAATACTGGAGTTTCAGATTCTGCATCAGTCCTTCCAATGAATATTCAGGAGTGATTTTCTTTAGGATAGACTGGTTGGATCTCTTTCCAGTCCAACGGACTCTTAAGAGTCTTCTCCAGCACCACAGTTAAAAAGCATCATTTCTTCAGCACTCAGCTTTCTTTATAGCCCAGCTCTCATAGCCATATATAACTATTGGAAAAATGATACCTTTGATAAGATGGACCTTTGACGGAAAAGTAATGTCTCTTCTTTTAATATGCTGTCTAGGCTGGTCATAATTTTTCTTCCAAGGAGTAAGCATCTTTTAATTTCATGGCTGTAGTCACCATCTGCAGTGATTTTGAAGCCCAGGAAAATAAAGTCTGCCACTGTTTCCATTGTTTACCCATCTATTTGCCATGAAGTGGTGGGACCAGGCACTATGATCTTAGTTTTTTGAATGTTGAGGTATAAGTCAACTTTTTCACTCTCCTCTTTCATATTTTTTTTCATCAAGAGACTTTTTAGTTCTTCTTTGCTTTCTGCTATAAGGGTGGTGTTCTCTGCACATCTAATGTTACTGGTATTTCTCCTAGCAATCTTTCATCCAAGCATTTTTCATGATGTACTCTCCATATAAGTTAAATAAGCAGGGTGACAATATACAGCCTTGACATACTCCTTTCCTATCTTGGAAGCAGTCTGTTGTTCCATGTCCAGTTTTAACTGTTGCTTCCTGACCTGCATACAGATATCTCAGGAGGCAGGTCAGGTGGTCTTGTATTCCCATCTCTTTAAGAATTTTACACAATTTATTGTGATCCACACAGTTAAAGGCTTTCAGTTCAGTTCAGTTCAGTTCAGTTCAGTCACTCAGTTGTGTCCGACTCTTTACCACCCCATGAATTGCAGCACACCAGGAATCCCTGTCCATCACCAACTCCTGGAGTTCAGTCAGACTCACGTCCATAGAGTCAGTGATGCCATCCAGCCATCTCATCCTCTGCCATCCCCTTCTCCTCCTGCCCCCAATCCCTCCCAGCATCACAGTCTTTTCCAATGAGTCAACTCTTCACATGAGGTGGCCAAAGTACTGGAGTTTCAGCTTTAGCCTCATTCCTTCCAAAGAAATCCCAGGGCTGATCTCCTTCAGAATGGACTGGTTGGATCTCCTTGCAGTCCAAGGGACTCTCAAGAGTCTTCTCCAACACCACAGTTCAAACGCATCAATTCTTCAGCACTCAGCCCTCTTCACAGTCCAACTCTCACATCCATACATGACCCAGGAAAAACCATAGCCTTGACTAGACGGACCTTAGTTGTCAAAGTAATGTCTCTGCTTTTGAATATACTATCTAGATTGGTCATAACTTTTCTTCCAAGGAGTAAGCATCTTTTAATTTTATGGCTGCAGTCACTATCTGCAATGATTTTGTTGCCCCCCAAAATAAAGTCTGACACTGTTTCCACTGTTTCCCCATCTATATCCCATGAAGTGATGTTAAAGGCTTTGGTGTAGTCAAGGCAGTTAAGTTCAGTTCGGTCGCTCAGTCATGTCCGACTCTTTGTGACCCCATGAATCGGAGCAGCCAGGCATCCCTGTCCATCACCAACTGCCAGAGTCTACCCAAACCCATGTCCACTGAGTGTGATGGCATCCAAACATCTCATCCTCTATCATTCCTTCTCCTGCTGCTTTCAATATTTCCCAGCACCAGGGTCTTTTCAAATGAGTCAGATCTTCACATCAGGTGGCCAAAATATTGGAGTTTCAGCCTCAGCATCAGTCCTTACAATGAACACCCAGGACTGATCTCTTTTAGGATGGACTGGTTGGATCTCCTTGCAGTCCAAGGGACTCTCAAGACTCTTCTGCAACACCATAGTTCAAAAGCAACAATTCTTTGGCACTCAGCTTTCCTTATAGTTCAATTCTTATATCTATACATAACTACTGGAGAAACCATAGCCTTGACCAATCAGATCTTTGTTGGCAAAGTAATGTCTGTGCTTTTAAATATACTGTCTAGGTGGGTCATAACTTTCCTTCCACAGAGTAAGCGTCTTTTAATTTCATGGCTGCAGTCACCATCTGCAGTGATTTTGGAGCCCCCCCAAAATGAATTCTGACATTGTTTCCACTTCTTCCCCATCTATTTTGCCTGAAGTGATGGAACCAGTTGTCGTGATCTTCATTTTCTGAATATTGAGCTTTAAGCCAATATTTTCACTCTCCTTCTTCAGTTTCATCAAGCAGCTTTTTAGTTCCTCTTTACTTTCTGCCATAAGGGTGGTGTCATCTGCATATCTGAGGTTATTGATATTTCTCCCGGCAATCTTGATTCCAGCTTGTGCTTCCTCTAGTCCAGCGTTTCTCATGATGTACTCTGCATAGAAGTTAAATAAGCATGGTGACAATATACAGCCTTGATGGACTCCTTTTCCTATTTGGACCCAGTCTGTTGTTCCATGTCCAGTTCTAACTGTTGTTTCCTGACCTGCATATATGTTTCTCAACAGGCAGGTCAGGTGGTCTGGTATTCCCATCTCTTTCAGAATTTTCCACAGTTTCTTGTGATCCACACAGTCAAAGGCTTTGGCATAGTCAATAAAGCAGAAATAGATGTTTTTCTGGAACTCTTTGCTTTTTTGATGATCCAGATGTTGGCAATTTGATCTCTGGTTCCTCTGCCTTTTCTAAAACCAGCTTTAACATCTGGAAGTTCACGGTTCATGTTTTGCTGATGTATGGCTTGGAGAATTTTGAGCATTACTTTCTAGTGTGTGAGATGAGTGCAATTGTGCAGTAGTTTGCACATTCTTTGGCATTGCCTTGCTTTGGGGTTGAAGGAAAACTGACCTTTTCCAGTCCTCTGGCCACTACTGAGTCTTCCAAATTTGCTGGCATATTGAGTACAGCTCTTTTACAGCATCATCTTTCAGGATTTGAAGTAGCTCAACTGGAATTCCATCACCTCCACTAGCTTTGTTCATAGTGATACTTCCTAAGGCCCATTTGACTTCACATTCCAGAATGTCTGGGTCTAGGTGAGTGTGAGTGATCACACCATCGTGATTATCTGGGTCATGAAGATCTTTTTTGTACAGTTCTTCTGTGTATTCTTTCCACCTCTGCCTAATACCTTCTGCTTCAGTTCAGTCCATACCATTTCTGTCCTTTATCGAACCCATCTTTGCATGAAATGTTCCCTTGGTATGTCTAATTTTCTTGATGAGATCTCTAGTCTTTCCCATTCTGTTGTTTTCCTTATTTCTTTGCCTTGATCACTGAGGAAGGCTTTCTTATTTCTTCTTGCTATTTGGAACTCTGCATTCAGATGGGTATATCTTTCATTTTCTCCCTTGCTTTTCACTTCTCTTCTTTTCAAAGCTATTTGTAAGGCCTCCTGAGACAGCTATTTTGCTTTTCTGCATTTCTTTTTCTTGGGGATGATCTTAATCCCTGTCTCCTGTACAGTGTCATGAACCTCAGTCCATAGTTCATCAGGCACTCTATCAGATCCAGTTCCTTAAATCTATTTTTCACTTCCACTGTATAGTCATAAGGCATTTGATTTAGGTTATACCTGAAGGGTCTAGTGGTTTTTTCCTACTTTATTCAATTTAAGTCTTAATTTGGCGATACGGAGTTCATGATCTGAGCCACAATCAACTCCTGGTCTTGTTTTTACTGACTGTATAGAGCTTCTCCATCTTTGGCTGCAAGGAATATAATCAATCTGATTTCGGTGTTGACCATCTAGTGATGTCCATATTTAGAGTCTTCTCTTGTGTTGTTGGAAAGAGTATTCGCTATGATCAGTGCATTCTTTTGGCAAAACTCTATTAACCTTTGCCCTGCTTTCCTTTGTACTCCAAGGCCAAATTTTTCTCTTACTCCAGGTATTTCTTGACTTCCTACTTTTGTGTCCTCATCCCCTATAATGAAAAGGACATCTTTTTGTGGTGTTAGTTCTAGATGGTCTTTTAGGTCTTCATGGAACTGTTCAACTTCAGCTTCTTCAGCATTCCTGGTTGTGGCATAGACTTGGATTACTGTGAAACTGAAGCATTTGCCTTGGAAATGAACCGAGATCATTCTGTCATTTTTGAGATTGCACCCAAGTACTGGATTTCAGACTCTTTTGTTGACCATGTTGGCTACTCCATTTCTTCTGAGGAATTCCTGCCCACAGTAATAGATATAATGGTCATCTGAGTTAAACTCACCCATTCCAGTCCCTTTTAGTTTGCTGATTCCTAGAATGTTGTTCACTCTTGCCATCTCCTGTTGGATCACTTCCAATTTGCCTTAATTCTTGGACCTAACATTCCAGGTTCCTATGCAATATTGCTCTTTACAGCATCAGACGTTGCTTCTATCACCAGTCACATCCACAACTGGGTGTGTTTTTTGCTTTGGCTCCATCCCTTCATTATTTTTCAAGTTATTTCTCCACTGATCTTTGGTAGCATATTGGGTACCTACCGACCTGGGGAGTTCCTGTTTCAGTATCCTATCATTTTGCCTTTTCATACTGTTCATGGGGTTCTCAAGGCAAGAATACTGAAGTGGTTTGCCATTCCCTTCTCCAGTGGACCACATTCTGTCAGACCTCTCCACCATGACCCGCCCATCTTGGGTTGCCCCGCGGGCATGGCTTGGTTTCATTGAGTTAGACAAGGCTGTGGTCCTAGTGTGATTAGATTGACTAGTTTTCTGTGAGTATGGTTTCAGTGTGTCTGCCCTCTGANTCCTCTGCCTTTTCTAAAACCAGCTTTAACATCTGGAAGTTCACGGTTCATGTTTTGCTGATGTATGGCTTGGAGAATTTTGAGCATTACTTTCTAGTGTGTGAGATGAGTGCAATTGTGCAGTAGTTTGCACATTCTTTGGCATTGCCTTGCTTTGGGGTTGAAGGAAAACTGACCTTTTCCAGTCCTCTGGCCACTACTGAGTCTTCCAAATTTGCTGGCATATTGAGTACAGCTCTTTTACAGCATCATCTTTCAGGATTTGAAGTAGCTCAACTGGAATTCCATCACCTCCACTAGCTTTGTTCATAGTGATACTTCCTAAGGCCCATTTGACTTCACATTCCAGAATGTCTGGGTCTAGGTGAGTGTGAGTGATCACACCATCGTGATTATCTGGGTCATGAAGATCTTTTTTGTACAGTTCTTCTGTGTATTCTTTCCACCTCTGCCTAATACCTTCTGCTTCAGTTCAGTCCATACCATTTCTGTCCTTTATCGAACCCATCTTTGCATGAAATGTTCCCTTGGTATGTCTAATTTTCTTGATGAGATCTCTAGTCTTTCCCATTCTGTTGTTTTCCTTATTTCTTTGCCTTGATCACTGAGGAAGGCTTTCTTATTTCTTCTTGCTATTTGGAACTCTGCATTCAGATGGGTATATCTTTCATTTTCTCCCTTGCTTTTCACTTCTCTTCTTTTCAAAGCTATTTGTAAGGCCTCCTGAGACAGCTATTTTGCTTTTCTGCATTTCTTTTTCTTGGGGATGATCTTAATCCCTGTCTCCTGTACAGTGTCATGAACCTCAGTCCATAGTTCATCAGGCACTCTATCAGATCCAGTTCCTTAAATCTATTTTTCACTTCCACTGTATAGTCATAAGGCATTTGATTTAGGTTATACCTGAAGGGTCTAGTGGTTTTTTCCTACTTTATTCAATTTAAGTCTTAATTTGGCGATAAGGAGTTCATGATCTGAGCCACAATCAACTCCTGGTCTTGTTTTTACTGACTGTATAGAGCTTCTCCATCTTTGGCTGCAAGGAATATAATCAATCTGATTTCGGTGTTGACCATCTAGTGATGTCCATATTTAGAGTCTTCTCTTGTGTTGTTGGAAAGAGTATTCGCTATGATCAGTGCATTCTTTTGGCAAAACTCTATTAACCTTTGCCCTGCTTTCCTTTGTACTCCAAGGCCAAATTTTTCTCTTACTCCAGGTATTTCTTGACTTCCTACTTTTGTGTCCTCATCCCCTATAATGAAAAGGACATCTTTTTGTGGTGTTAGTTCTAGATGGTCTTTTAGGTCTTCATGGAACTGTTCAACTTCAGCTTCTTCAGCATTCCTGGTTGTGGCATAGACTTGGATTACTGTGAAACTGAAGCATTTGCCTTGGAAATGAACCGAGATCATTCTGTCATTTTTGAGATTGCATCCAAGTACTGGATTTCAGACTCTTTTGTTGACCATGTTGGCTACTCCATTTCTTCTGAGGAATTCCTGCCCACAGTAATAGATATAATGGTCATCTGAGTTAAACTCACCCATTCCAGTCCCTTTTAGTTTGCTGATTCCTAGAATGTTGTTCACTCTTGCCATCTCCTGTTGGATCACTTCCAATTTGCCTTAATTCTTGGACCTAACATTCCAGGTTCCTATGCAATATTGCTCTTTACAGCATCAGACGTTGCTTCTATCACCAGTCACATCCACAACTGGGTGTGTTTTTTGCTTTGGCTCCATCCCTTCATTATTTTTCAAGTTATTTCTCCACTGATCTTTGGTAGCATATTGGGTACCTACCGACCTGGGGAGTTCCTGTTTCAGTATCCTATCATTTTGCCTTTTCATACTGTTCATGGGGTTCTCAAGGCAAGAATACTGAAGTGGTTTGCCATTCTCTTCTCCAGTGGACGACATTCTGTCAGACCTCTCCAGCATGATCTGCCTGTCTTGGGTGGCCCCATATGGCATGGCTTAGTTTCACTGAGTTAGACAAGGCTGTGGTCCAGGTGATCCGATTGGCTAGTTGTCTGTGATTGTGATTTCAGTGTGTCTGCCCTCTAATGCCCTGTCTCTGCATCTAGCGTCTTACTTGGGTTTCTCTTACCTTGGACATGGGGTATCTCTTCACAGCTGCTCCAGCAAAGCATGGCTGCTGCTCCTTACCTTCAATGAGGGGTAGTTCCTCTCGGCCACAGTCCCTGACCTTGGACAAGGGGTAGCTTCTGCGCTGTCGTAAATGTGGCTCTAAATGCATCTTGAACATCTGCCACTTCTAATCCTCTGCTTCTAAATCCATCTTGAACATCTGGAAGTTTTTGGTTCATGTACTGTTGAAGCCGAGCTTGGAAAATTTTGATCATGACCTGGCTAACAGGTGCAAATGAGTGCAAATTTGCAGTAGTTTGAACAAATTTTGGCATTGCCCTTCTTTGGTATTGGAATAAATAATGACCTTCTCCAGTTGTGACCACTACTCAGTTTAATAGCTATATATGATATGTCTTCTAAATGTTAATCCACATATATATTATGCATCTCTCTCTTTTAGCCTAGGCCTAATTGTAAATTTTACCTATTATTCTACCTTGATATTTTAAAATATAGAAGTTTTATTTCAAGAGATCAACTATAGTATATTATATATGAAAACATGGGTATAATTATACAGAAAAGACCTTAGAATGATTTCCAGCCTACCCTTAGATATCCTGAGTGTGGCCTCCATCCACTGACCCCATCCATGCCAAGAGTGGGGGTTTCTGAGTTAAGTTTGAGGACTAATTCTTCAAACAGCATTGAGGCCTTCATGTTGACTCCTGATTTGTGTCATGTTTATATGATAATGTGATGAAAATTCTTATATGATTTATGTATATGATGTTCTAATTGAAAACATTATTGCATGTAATAAATTTTTGATTGTTTATCAAGATGAGCATTTCATGAAATGGTATGAGAAAGCATTCATAAAATTATATCCCATAGGCCAAAGCTGGCTCATTGCTTATTTGTGTAAATAAAGTTTTATGGGAACACAGCCATGTTCATTTGTTTACGGCTGCTTTCCTACTGTGATGGCAGTTTTAATTGTAACAAAGACTATCTGTCCCACAAAGTTGAAAAATTTGCTGAGCCATAGATATTATCATCTAGTCTCAGCATCTCTGAAAGTGGTTCACCTTCCTTCAGATTGGAACTAGTGAAATTTTATAATTCATAATTTCTTGATAAAATAGAGGAATATATTTTCTTCTCTTTAAAAGACTGAACGGTAAATAGTGTCTGGAGTAGTGGGGTTATGAGGAGTCTTCCCTTTCTTCTTAGGGTGCATAATCAACCTGATTATGTTTATTCTGTTAGCAGTAAGTGTAGAAACACTCACAACCAGCTTAGCTGTGGTCTCAGTATTGATTTCAAAACATGGATATAAGAGCAGTAAAGTACACTTTACTTCTGACACATAGATACTCCTTCCATCAACTGTTGCATTTATATGCCCATATTCTATGGTGGGGATTTGGTCACTTTTATATACAACAATTCATATTTTTCTCATATAAAAGAAGACTTAAGGTTTCTCTGAAATCTTCCTTCCTTTGAGAAATCTGGGAGAGATTTCTTTACAGTGCCTCAGATCTTCTAGAATAAGCAATAATGGTATAAATTCATTCTTTCTTTGCTGGTTATAGTATATGAAATATTTAAAGGTTATTTATACAGTCCTACTGTCTGACTCTAATGCTGTAAAATGTATTTTGATGATGATAAATTCCATGGCTTGCTCTTTAAACATCACAGTCAATAGCATAACAATCCTTATGAATCATGCCAAAGTTTTGTTGGCTGATCCTGTAATAGGGGGACATTTGTTTCACAATAATATTGTTGAAATATATTAGCAATAATTTGTTACCACATGGTAAATGCATTAATTTGTATCACACCTGATAAATGTGTATGAAAGGGGATTAAGATGAATATAGATCCTGGCATTAACATTTGGTGATTTTTTTGTTTGTTTACAAGACACTTTTGTGTCTATTTTCACCATCTCTTAATTTTCTGGACTCAAGGACACCTAGAACATTCCCATAAGTTCACCATGATCCTGAGTAGCAGATGCTTAGTGCTAATAAACAGGATCACTGTTGCTTTGCCATTTATTACTGGAGAGTATGATGAATATGCAGGGCCATTTGCACTAAGCTTTGAATCTGCTTGGTCTATTTATGATGTAAAGAAGCATCTGCTACCCTAAGTTACCCAAACAAATTCCAAAAATGAAAGGTGAAAATATCCAAAAGTTGTTGGATCTTATTTTTTCTAAAATTTACTAGTGTTCCACATCAAGGAGATTTAAGAACAATTGCTTGTGAGGGAAATGGTAGATGAAAACTGAAAGCGATGACAAAACATCACTTATGTAAAGAAAATAACTTGTTTTTCCTCTTCCTAAGAGAGGCAAAAAAGTTATTGTACCAGGTTTCTGAGTAGATATTTAACAACTTCTTAAGGAAAATTTCTTCAATCTTGACATAGGCCATAATGTCTTTTAATTATGATTAAAACAAATAGTACCCCAGACTGTTTTCTTCACGTACAGATTTTTTTTAACCTTTTCATTCAAAAAAATACCCAGCTCTCTTATTTCACCCCTGTCCTCACCTCTCCTTTTCATTTTCCCCAAACAACTAGATTTCTTTTATGCAATATGAAGACACCTATTTGAAAGGATTAGAACAGTGATTTTTAGAAACTTAGTATGTGTATATGTGTGTGTATACTGAGAAGACTATCACAAGAGGAATTAAACTTGGACAATATAGCCTTTAATGAGTAGAACTGAGTTTAAACTATTGAGGCATACATTTTGACTTTGTATATGATTGAAATTTATATGTCAGAAATATCTAATATTGGAGTGGATTGTCTTAGTGAAATATTGAACTTTCAGTGATTGGAGATATTAAAGCATAAATGCATGACCACTTAGGAGGCATTTTTGAGACTTAAGAATAGATCTGAGTATCTTTTGAGATACCTTTCAGCTTTGATTTCTATAATATCTACAATGTATATTCACAATGCACATGCACTTATACAGGGGTGTACTTGTGTGGTAGGTAGGACTATGGATATTCATGATTACCCAATTTTGTGGAATGTTCTAATGTTGGACTTTTAGTGATTACCTTGTTAGAACCAAATGATGGGGCTTACTTTGCAGTAGTTTCTAATGAAAAAATAATCATTATTCTTAACTGTCTTGGAAAGTTAATTTCAGGCAGGAAAAAACAGGGAGAAGTGACTACAGGAACAAATATCTCCATCCTTCCAAACAAGAAGGAGCACTGAGCCTAGAATGAAGCGTGAATAAGCCTTGATTGGTTCTAGGTTTACGCTTGAACTGCCTCTGGAAGATATATATATATAGAAATATGATCTGCAATAAATAAACATAAGATAAATATTTATCTGAAAATAGATGGGTGAAAAATATCTTCCCAGAGGAAATAATATCTAAACTGGCATTTAAATGTTTTAAAGCTGGTATGTGTAAAGGGAATTCTAGGAAGAAGGATAATCATGTATAAACGGAGACAAAAATATAGTTTTTCTTTTTTTCCAATGGAGAGATGAGATAAGACTGGGAAGAAACACTGGTGTCAGTTATTAAGTGGTTAGGATATGTAAGTTGTGTTAAAGAATTTGGAGTTTATCCAAGAGAAATGGGAAGCCTTTTTAGGATTTTAAGCAGGGGAGTGAAATAACCATATAGACATTAAAATAAATTCCTACAGGCTATATTTTAGAGAATGGATTAGAACAGGGCCAGACTTGAAATAGACCACTTAGAAGGCTGTCTCAGTAATCTGTGCTGTCAATGTAAGACCTCTGTCACCAGTTTTCCAATCATTCATTTCCAGTTCCTGAGCATCCAGCCTAACCACAGCCACCACCCATAAATCACTGTATATCTGTGTCTTTTACTGTCTTTCTTTTCAGGTGCCTGCTTAAAGTTCTGTCCTTTGGGAGCATTCCTTTCTCTGTTGTCCTCCTGGGTTTTCCAAACACTGAGGATGCCGTGTTGTAGTTGTGCAGAGTTCCAGCATATCATACAATATCATCTATAAACCTCGGTCCCAAATGTTTCTTCTTTAAGTCAACCGAGCATAAAGAACTCCCCATGAGGCCATAGGGGGAAGTTGAGAGAGAAGCAGCAGTAAGTATAGGTAAGGGCAATAAATCTGATTCATTGGTTCATGAGATTTACTTGTGTCTTCAGAACTAGCTTGAGCCTGATCTCTTACATACCCTTCCCAGTTGATGTTGGAGTGATCCTTTCCCCACCTAAATTCATATCTTAGGGTGGAGAGGGTTATTCAGAAGGCACTCTTTCAACATCTACCCATAACTTGCGCTAAACCTTCATCAACATTTTTAGGTATTTGTTGCAGCACCATCTCCACTTCTTGGTTTCATTTGTTAGCTTGGTGATCTCAGACTCCTATAACAATATACCATATACTGGATGGCTTAAACAACAGACCTTTATTTTTTAAAAAATAAATTTATTTATTTTAATTGGAGGTTAATTACTTTACAATATTGTATTTGTTTTGCCATACATCAACATGTATCCACCAGACCTTTATTTCTAACAGTTTGGGAGACTGCTGCTAAGTTGCTTCAGTTAGGTCCTACTCTGTGCGACCTCATAGATGGCAGCCCTCCAAACTCCCCTGTTCCTGGGAGTCTCCAGGCAACAATACTGGAGTGGGTTGCCATGTCCTTCTCCAATGCATAAAAGTGAAAGTGAAGTTGCTTAGTCTTGTCTGACTCTTAGTGACTCCATGGACTGCAGCCTACCAGGCTCCTCTGTCCATGAGATTTTCCAGGCAGGAGTATTGGGGTGGTGTGCCATTGCCTTCTCTATTTGGGAGAATAGTTAGTCCATTTTCCCGGCTGGAAGATGGCCACCTTTTCTCTGTGTCCCCATAAAGTAGAGAGAGGAAGCTTTCGTGTCTTTTCCTCTTCTTTTAAGTACATTAATCCTGTCTTGCAGGCTCTTCCCTTGTGACCTCACCTAAATCTAATTACCTCCCAAAGGACCTACCCTCTTAGTACTATCAGACTGGGGGTTAGGACTGCAACATATGAACTTGAGGGGGCCACAGACATCAAATTCATAATAACATGTTACTATTAAGGAGTCTGGATATTATCTAAAGGAAATGTGGACTAAATTTACTATTTTATCAGGCCAGTGAAATAATCATATTTGTATTTTCAAAAGCTCACAAAGGCTGTGTTTTATACAAAGAATTCAAATGGGCAAAACTGAGGATAGGAACACCTCTTACTGATTAAGATAATAATTTAGCTAAGAAATGCAGTTTATGTAGACTAAGATAATGGCCATAAAGAAAAAAAAATTGTATAATCTTTAGAGATATCAAGGAGGTCAGTGCAGGAGGTCTTTGTTATAGTTCAAGGTTTGAGAAATTGAGAGCTATTAGTATATTTTATTGAAATTTGGGTCACATCATTGGGAACTAAATTGTCACCTCTGAAGGGAAATCTATAGGTTGTTTTAGGTTCACGTAATGTTTGAAGGCCTTTCAGGGTATCTGCATGGAAATGCCAGATATATTGTTGGATATTTAGGAGAATCTAGAGAGAAAGTAATTCATCACTCAGGTTTCATAATGGCCATACTTGAAACCCATAAATAAGCAATAGGGTTTTTAAATTTATTGTATAGTCATTTGTTTATTTAAGACAAATTATACTAAAATGACACAAAGAAAGAGACTGTTTAACATTTGTAAAAAAAAATTTGTTAGCCTCAGTTTTTCTTCATTTTTCATCATTTTAACAGTGAGGGAAAAACTGAAGCTAATAGATGCAATATAGCATATCAACATCTAACAGAATTTAGTGGAGACAGAACTTAAACTCCCTTCTTCATGTTGCCCTGACAAAGTTAGAAATATCCTGCTGTTTTAGGGCCTCAGGCTCATCATATATCAAAGGAAGGATACCTCTCCCTTGTAATTCAAGAGTCTATAAGTTGATGGTTAGATAATCTTTGTTCTTGTGCAGCCTAAACTTCATCATATCAGGACAGATATATTCATAGGCCATTTAGTTTCAACTGTAGGCCCAGCCTACAGGATAAATTTGAAATTAGTTTTGTTTTACTTATGAAGGTTTGAAGGGAAAAGATGACCAGTGTCTCAGTATAACATCAGACTATTTGAGGGAACCACTGCACAATTAGGGTAAGAGCCCCTCATTTTACTCTCCAGAGTAGACAAAGAATGTTTTACACTTAAAATGAAAGTCTGAACTTTTTCAAAGGATCTGAGATTTTCCTTGAAAGGATGAACATTTATGTATACAGATTATATTTAGAAACACAAATGACAAGTGCTTATTAAGCAATATTATCTGTACTCTAATAATTGTCTCCTCCCTTAGGAAATCTCAGCTTACATTATATGAGGAAATAAATTGACCTGAAAATGAAGATTCCAAAAACAAAATAATCACCAACATGTATATTTTGATCTTTGGTGTCTACTTTCATTCCCAAAGGACTCTTTAGCAGTATCTGATATTTCTAAAATTTAATACTTTTATGCTTGATTTAGGATGAATCTGCTATTATGACCTTGTTTAGAATGGCTTGGTGATTTTGACTGGCCTGTTCTTTGGCTCAGTAGTCAGTGGGGTAGAATATATATTTAAGTCTATTAAACGAAGCCACAAACCATCACTTGGAACAGCTTAATGTTTGCACTAATGAATTTATCTGCCCTGTCAAACCAGTGGAAGAGATTTTATAAAATATTTCTCTTTTGGAGATAAGACCTTAAGAAATTGATTGCCTCTTTGTTGAAGATATTTCCCCACTGGTCTAATACAGTCAATGTTAAACATAATGCTAGAAAGGAATGTGAATTTAGTCCTCTCTTTTGAAAAACTAATGGATTATTTCATTTGTTTGTTATTTCCATGTGACCTCAACTGGAAAACTTCAGTTGAGTTTACAGTAGTATTAGATAATAAAATATCAGTGGATAAGTGTTCTAGACTATATGGGCATGTGGGCAATGGGCGTGTAGTAGATGGTAGATGGAAGATGCAAAAAGACCTCTTCATAAATTGACCCAAGGTAATTCTCTCGAGAGGACTAGAACATTATGGAAAATGTACTAGAGATCTGATGATTCTTTTAAACAAAAATTTGACTGCATCAGGTGGTACAGAGGGTCTTAGTTTTACGACCACAGCTTGAACCCATCCCCCCTGTAATGGAAGTGTGGAGTGTTAACCACTGGAGTGCCAGGGAATTCTCTAATAGTNATGGAAGATGCAAAAAGACCTCTTCATAAATTGACCCAAGGTAATTCTCTTGAGAGGACTAGAACATTATGGAAAATGTACTAGAGATCTGATGATTCTTTTAAACAAAAGTTTGACTGCATCAGGTGGTACAGAGGGTCTTAGTTTTATGACCACAGCTTGAACCCATCCCCCCTGTAATGGAAGTGTGGAGTGTTAACCACTGGAGTGCCAGGGAATTCTCTAATAGTAGGTAGGAATGGAAGGAAAGGAACAAAATATTTTGCTACTCTTATTATGACTTTAATTTTAGCTCTATTGAGGTGAGGTTACCTAATGCACAGATTCAGACTACCAACTCAGTCTTTACTTTTGATTCAAACACTAAAATAGTACTTTATTCTTAGAAATAAATAAATATACAAAGTAATAGTAAATATCAAATATATTCCACAGAAAAAAGACAACATTTTAAATCACTGATCTAGTTCTAGTTCTGGGAATATATGTCACTAAAATAAAACTTAAAATATGAGAGAATAGCTAAAAGAATGAGATGAACTCCATTTGGAATGAAATAAAAAACATTTAATTGAATGTCTCTTTTGAAAACTTCCACAGAGGAATAAGCTGAAATAAAGCCAGAAATACCAGGAGAACAATAAGAGAATGCAAAATAACTAAACAGAGATTTGGCAGGATAGAAAATGAAGAAGTCATAACTACACACAGTGGCCTTCATCATTCACTGGCCCTCAGATTGCTTTTGACACTCCTGTAGAATAGCAAATATAAAGCCAGGCAGATGGGGCACTTTCAGTGGATACTGATAGAAAAATTCTATAATGGGAAATTCTTTCAGATGGCTGAAAGAAAATAGTACAATAATTTGATCAACTGAAGAAGCAGTACAGAGATATTTAGCAATAGATACTGTAACAGGAAAAGACTCCAAAACAAACACATCCCCATTGCTTTCACTGGTCCAGAATATTCTGGATTAAGTTGGAAGAGTCTANAATAATTTGATCAACTGAAGAAGCAGTACAGAGATATTTAGCAATAGATACTGTAACAGGAAAAGACTCCAAAACAAACACATCCCCATTGCTTTCACTGGTCCAGAATATTCTGGATTAAGTTGGAAGAGTCTACTAGTGACCCTCATACTTTCTGAAAATGCATCTACTATTGTGAGGGTAATAAAATGTTATCTCAGAATCAATAAATACTACTTTCCAATAAAAAATATAATATGATAAATACTAAGATATAATTAAAAAGGCCAAGTCTCAATATCATAACTCTAATTTTGAATGACAGCTTTGGAAAAAATGCAGATTTTTGCCCAAACTGTCTTATCAAATATTTGTTCAACAGAAATATCCCATATGAAAAATAAAATTTGCCTTGGAGTATTTTATGTTTCATCTCACATGAAGGATGAAGTAATTGGCTGGCTTTATAGTAGAAAACTTATAGGAAAATTGTTTTTCTGATCTATTTCTATATTTATTGAAGTGGCATCCATGTCCTGGACTTTCTCGATTAGTTCTGACACTTTGGTCCAGAAGTAAAACACTTTATGCTATTAAAATATTTACAACTATTCCTTTGGTCTGAAGTCATCAAAAGGAGTCATGCTCCTTGTTTTGACTAGGCTTATGTATAATTTGATATTGAAGAACTATCATAAGATTACCATAAAATTAATCACAATTTCAAGAATATTCAAGATTACTGAGCAAAATAAAAGAATTGTGAGTCCAATTATTAGTCCATTGTCAGACCTGAATGGTTGAGAAGACTAGATACTCTGAGCTTGAGTTGGGAAGAGGGAAATCCCATGTTGACACTTGAAGATCAACAATAAGTTTGATCAGAAAAAAAGATACTAGGTCAAATTAACTGTTTACAAATTAGTCAGTTATTAATGTTAGAGGATAATTTCTGTGAAGGTTTAGTGTTTTTTTTTCTTCTGCTGCCTAGAAGTCTCAGCTAATATATGATTGAACCTCTTAATATTTATTTTAACTACTTAAATACGGTACTGTTAAAGTTTGGAAGAGTGTTTAAGGTGGAATGTAAATAATGATGGACCTTAGGATACATTCCCTAAAATGATTTGGAAGAGATCTTGGTATTGTTCATCTGGATTAATGAGAGTGATGGTTTGTTTTGAAGGTTATGTGTTAGCAAATTTTAAGTTTTGAATTTTACTTATGACTTTATTTCATGCCCTATAGAAACATTACAAGATGGTGTGTAAAGAGGAGAGACAATTAGATTCCAGCTATAAGATTCACTTGTAGCTCCTTCGATCTCTTATGAGTTTGATCTCAACTTTAGTATATCTTGTTAGCTTCCCATTTCCTTTTTCTTCAAGTAATTCTACTTTCCCTTTTCTCCATACTCTATATTCCAGTTCTTCTCCAGCTTATTGATGTACTCTTAGGTTTGCTCAACTCTGTAATGATGAGCTATTAATTCAAATTTCTTATTTTACTCTTAGAGTAAATTGAAGGAGCCCAGGTATTTCTGGAAATAAGCATTACCTCCCTGGCACCTTGGGAAGTCAGATGTTGATAAATTTCTACAGTTCTTTAGAAAGAATTTCACTCCTGTGTCAGAGATGAATTTTCTATGCAATCCATTGAATATGTAATGGAGAAAAACCTGGTTATGGGTCAGAAAATGGTAGAGATGGAAAAGCAAAAGATGACAGTGAATAGGGTGACTTAGTAAATCACGGAGAAGTTACAAGTTGAAGAAGAGATTTTGTGGGCAGGAAGTTAGATTTGTACATATAGTTATCAAAACACTTTTGATTCAGTGAGTACTAATTAGAGCTAGTTGGCATCTCTTAGGTAATATAACCACACCAAAAAAGCAGTCTTGATGGCAGAGAGTTTCTAATAAAGGACCTCCAGTATCTTTTACTTATAGGTAAAAGTTTTAATTATAAAACTGTTTGAAAGAAAAATAATTCACATTTCTTTTGGAAGGGGGCATCACTGACTCAATGGATGTGAGTCTGAGTGAACTCGAGGAGTTGGTGATGGACAGGGAGGCCTGGCGTGCTACGATTCATGGGATCACAGAGTCAGACATGACTGAGCAACTGAACTGAACTGAACTGTGGACCATTATTACCATAGTCTTATCCAAAATTTATTTTTACAATGAATTTTCACCATGAACTTTTAAGACAGGGAATTAAGATAAATGGCCTTTATAGGAGCTCTCTCGTGGATCTAACATAAATGCTTTTAAACAACTCTCTGCTTGTGTGTGTGTATGTGTACTTGTGTGTGNTGAATTTTCACCATGAACTTTTAAGACAGGGAATTAAGATAAATGGCCTTCATAGGAGCTCTCTCGTGGATCTAACATAAATGCTTTTAAACAACTCTCTGCTTGTGTGTGTGTATGTGTACTTGTGTGTGTGTGTGTGTGTGTGTGTGTGTCTGTGTGTACAACAAAAATGTTATGAACTCTGAGAGTTATTACCTGAAAACTGTATAATAGAGTCTCTATGAATTTATTTTAAAATATTGAGCTATACCATGGTCTAGCACTCTTCAATAAATAAGCATGGAGGAAAACAAAATCTCTTCAAATAGCACCTCTCAATAAAGGCTATGAAATATTTGACATGACAACTGTTTGAATTTCCATGCTGTATTCACAGTCTACTCATTATTCTGTGGTGCTTTTTCTGCTAATCACTTATTATTGTGCAAAGTGAGCACAGTTAACCTCTTTAAAGAACTCCGATCCAATATTGAATCACTTTCATAAAGATTCTTGGAGCACAGGATCAGTTGGGCTCAATNATTTCCATGCTGTATTCACAGTCTACTCATTATTCTGTGGTGCTTTTTCTGCTAATCACTTATTATTGTGCAAAGTGAGCACAGTTAACCTCTTTAAAGAACTCCTATCCAATACTGAATCACTTTCATAAAGATTCTTGGAGCACAGGATCAGTTGGGCTCAATATCACAAAACCCTGGCATGGTTATTGTCAAAATAGTCACTATTTTTAATCAGATAAATTGATTAAGACCCAGGTAGGTATGCAAAAAGGAAGTTAGGATCTGGGNAACTCCGATCCAATATTGAATCACTTTCATAAAGATTCTTGGAGCACAGGATCAGTTGGGCTCAATATCACAAAACCCCGGCATGGTTATTGTCAAAATAGTCACTATTTTTAATCAGATAAATTGATTAAGACCCAGGTAGGTATGCAAAAAGAAAGTTAGGATCTGGGAAATCCCTTGCAGATGAATTAGATTTTGCTTGAAAGGGAGCTTAGGGCCCAGTTTCTTGGTGAAAAGAAGGGAACTGGAAAGGGCTTTGGGTAGCCCCAAAATTTGCAAACAGTTTAAGACTGGGCTCAGGCATAAAGGGGCAAAGTAGAAATTCAGTTACCAGAAGTGAAGTGGAAAGGTAGAGCCTTAGTTGCAGCATCACAGAAGAAAATGTTCTGCCTTCAGATCTGAAGCACCCGTTTCCTGTGGCAGTATCAGAAAATGATGTAGATTCCAAATCTCATATGCATTGAATTGGAAGTTCTTGAATTCCTCTTGACTGACAGCAAATGGGTTCCATGTTATAGAATACTTAGTCTAAAAGTAATTAGACTAAGTAAATAGTAAGTAGTAAATAGTAGATAGTAAATAGTAAATTTCTATTGGAAATAATTTTCAATGCTTCCTGACTGTTCAATTTGAAGGAAAAATACATGAAGCAGATTAAATTTATGTCAAATTTAGTCAGATTGTTTCAACATCAACTCCTTAAATTTATAAGTTCATTTCTATACTGAAATTTTTTTGCTACAATCACATCCTGCTGGTTTGTTTCATAGGTCATTATTTAACATTTTAGAATATTTCTCAGATGTCCTCTTTAACAAAATCATGAAGAAACACCCATGAATTAGTCACCTTTAGTCTCATAAAAAGTGGCTTATGTAAAGACATCCTGCTTTGATGTGCAACCTCATCTCAGTATAGTGGATATAACTGTGTTTAGTATAGGGAAACAGGACAGACTAAGACCAACTCTGATTGAGAGCGTAGGCAACATGATACACATTTTTGTCTTTTTAAAAATAGTGTCTAGTTTTAATTTTGTCTGGCTTTCCTGGAGGCTCAGATGGCAAAGAATCTGTTTGCAATGCAGGAGACCCAGGTTCAGTCCCTGAGTGGAGAAGATCCCTTGGAAAATGAAATGGCTGCCTAGTCCAATATTCTTGCCAGGGAAATCCCATGGACAGAGGAGCCTGCTGTCTACAGTCCATGGGGTTGCAAAGAGAATAGGCAGCAGGATACACATTTTTGTCTTTTTAAAAATAGTGTCTAATTTTATTTACATCTTACTGCAACTGCCTCCTTTAATGGAGGTATGGGTAGCCAATATTGTATATAATATTGATATATTTACAGTTTAAAGCAGAGGTTGTTATACAAATAAACATATGTAGGTTACCAGAATTTCAGCAACATTTAAAGACCTTGGGTTGGATGAACTCTCCCGTGGAGTTAATGTAATATATTTTAGAAGATACCAGAAGACTAAATGCTAACACTTTCAATTAATTCAGATTTCAGGATAGTGGAGAATAATGACCAGAAGAACTCAAGAAAGGGGAGTCAGGGAGGTAGGATGAGAACCAAGAGAACAAAATTGTCCCCAAACCAAGAAATGGAAAAGTTTAATAAATATCACCAAAGCTCAAATAAGAATTTACATTCTAAAGAGCAATTCTGGTTGGAGTGTAATANGGATGAACTCTCCCGTGGAGTTAATGTAATATATTTTAGAAGATACCAGAAGACTAAATGCTAACACTTTCAATTAATTCATATTTCAGGATAGTGGAGAATAATGACCAGAAGAACTCAAGAAAGGGAGTCAGGGAGGTAGGATGAGAACCAAGAGAACAAAATTGTCCCCAAACCAAGAGATGGAAAAGTTTAATAAGTATCACCAAAGCTCAAATAAATAAGAATTTACATTCTAAAGAGCAATTCTGGTTGGAGTGTAATAAATACTGATTACATTGGATTCAAGAGAGGAGGAGACATGAAGTACAGATAACTATATTGAAAGGTTTAGCTGTTAAGAAGAGAGAGATGTGAGATAGACTGGGTCAAGGGAAAGCTATATTTCTTAGATAAAGATTGCTTGCAGTATGTATGCCATTCAAAGTCTTTTTAACATGAGTTATATATTAAGCTGAATTAGGACTAATACAAAAGTGTTCAGCCAGGAGCATTACGTGTGTTCTTTTCTCTGAAGTAAAAAAGATGACAACTAAACCTCTCTAGGAAAGGAGCACACAGTATAGGCTATTAATCATTAATGTTTTCAATAGAGCTTTTATTTTTGCAGTAAAAGTAAGGATTTGGGAATTAGGAAGACCCAAGTTCAAATCTATATATTCAAGGTTTAAATTTTTGAATTATTTCTATAGAGTGCTGTTTACAAGTATAGACATGGAGTCACCTTCAACCTGTGAGGTGATAGTAATTGATGGGTCTTTTTCCTTTCATTGTTTGATGTCTATTCTTAATGAAATAACATCTTAAAAATTCTAAGATTTAAAAGATTTGATTTTAAAAGTTCTAAATGTCTGATAAGTACTCAGCAGAGCTTAATTACCTTTGTGCTGAGAACCACTTACCACGTTCAATCAAACATATGAACTTTTGGCTGGTCAAGATAGTTTTGGAAGCTGCTTGCTAACACAGAACCCAGGCTAAGGATATTCAAGAAATTCAGTGTAACAGAGAAACAGCCTTAGAGATCATTTTATGAGTATTTTAGTATTCAATATATGCAAGAAAGAATAATACTCCTGAAGACATTATTCCTTCTGTAGACATTATATTCTGGGCTTCCCAGGTGGTTCAGAGGGTAAAGAATCTGCCTGCAGTCCTCAGGAAGATCCCCTGGAGAAAGGCATGGCAACTCACTTCAGTATTCATGCCTGGAGAATTCTGTGAACAAAGGAGTTTAGTGGACTACAATCCATGGAATTGCAAAGAGTCAGACATGACTGAAGTGACTGAACAAAGAGATATTATATTCTAAAGAAGTAGTGACTATTAGTCTTTTTTTGCCATCCAGCATGGACACTTCCTGCTTATGTTCCAAGGATTTGTTTGCAGTCTGAGTCTAGGTAAGAGGTGATTCTGCCTCTACCCATGAAAATTGTCAAAGACTAGACATTTGTTCTGTCAAAACTCATAGAAGCTAGGGGCACATCAATGAAAAATTGCCTAAGGAAAGTTCAACAGACTAGGAAGATTTTATTCAATACTATAAAAATAGAGGGAAAAAAGTGAAAATGAAGTTGCTCAGTTGTGTCCAACTCTTTGCGACCCCATGGACTGTAGCCTACCAGGCTTTTCCATCCATGGAATTTTCCAGACAAGAATACTGGAAGGGTTGTCATTTCCTTCTCCAGGAGATCTTCCCAACCCAGGGTCTCCCGCATTGTAGGCAGATGCTTTACCATCTGAGCCACCAGGGAAGTCCAGAGATAGAGGAAAGAGATTAAACTCAAGACTCCTGAAATGAAAGATGGAATAAGCTAGTGGAAACTTACTAGAGAATGTTACTGGGGAGTGGATCAATTAACAAATATAATTAGATCATTTGTGTTTGCTAACTGGCACTTATCTCATCAAAATTAGACTTCTACCTTTCCATAAAGACTGGGAGATAGGGGTGCTATCTTCTTTGATGATGATATTTCAAAGAGATGGCTCTCAAGTCCTTGAAAAAGATAATTCTGAGTTGTAAAACTGGCAAGAGGCTGAGAGAAGATTTATATCTCAAAGAGGCAAAGAATTTACAATTGCAATTTTTTAAAGTAAATTCTTAAGAAAAGGGATATCAGGGCCTTCTAGTCAGGAAGAAACCTGTCTAAAATTTAGTCAAACTGAAAGAAATTTTAAGGCTATGTTTCTTGATCTGAAGAAGGCAGGTAATAAAGGGCTTGGTCAATTGGCTATTACTCTTGGGACCTTTAGAATTTACCCTGGTCTTAGTATCTGGAGTCTAGTGCCCACTGGGACGGATGTAGGTACTGTTGGAGTTGAGATTCCAGCAGACTTATTAGACAATGCTGACAGTGGCGGCACCCATAACATCTTTTCCATAACTAAACTCTCCCCATGACTATATTTATGGCTTCTTTTATGAGCCTGGTTTGCCATATTCTTGATTTAATGAACACTCCAATAGCTTGAATAAAATGGTCTTTCTGCTCAGTTAACCAGAATTTATTTTTTTCTTTTGTTTGCAATGAAGCATATTTACTGATCACTCTTTAATGTCTTTTTGGATACATTTTGTACATTTTTCACTGGATGTTATTTCTTTTATGCCTCTAGGAAGAATTTTATTAACTCCTCTTTGGCACTCCACTGTCACTATAATCACTACGAATTCATTCTTATATTGCCTGGAAAAGTAACAACAGTTCCACATACCATAGCTTTCCCTCAAAAGAGTATTCTATGCCAAAGCAAAAGAAAACTAATTAAAGCTCTCATTGTAACTAAAACAACTGGGAATATCACATTCAGCATAACTGAGGATGTAAGATATTTGCCAAAACTGTGAATTCAACTTTTTTTGATTCATGTATAGATATAAAAATATGAAGAATACAAATGCAATTGTTCAGTACATCATCCTCTTGTATTTATGTAATTGTTCATTATGCATTATTACAATATTCGCCAATACTCTATTTTTCCTCTTTCCTTCTCCCCCGTCTTTCCTTTGAAATAAATATTTCTTCAACATCATTCATGTTACCAGTACAGTGTGAGATACTATGAGGAATGTTTGAAATGCAGAAACTTACTTACTGACTAGACTATGGTAAGGAGTTTTTTTGTGGTGCTTACAGCAGTGAAAACTTACAGGAATGAAGGGAAACTACTCCATGGTATAAAATAAGGAATGTCCTTGGGACTTCCCTGACAGTCCAGAGGTTAGAAGAACATCATGCTTCTATTGCAAGGGACGGAGTTCCATCCCTGGTCATGGACCTAAGGTTTCACATCCCACATGGCACAGCCAAAAAAAAAAAAAAAAAAAGTGTCCTGAGCACAAGGATATCTGTGCTTTGGAGTCAGTTTATAGACTGGATTTCTGTTAGCATATTTATACTTGTCATCTTTCTTAACATCATTTAGAAGGTATCATTTCCTCTGTTTTAACCAGGCACTACCTTCCTTCAGAGGCTGTTTGTATACATTATATATGTATCAAGGTCAGAGGGCAAAAAGAATGAATTGACTTGATTTCAGTTATTTCTCTGCTTATTATTTGAGAAGTTCTTTAAAGTTTTCCTTATTTTACCATATCTGCTGATTTTGGTTATCTTAAATCCAGCTTTAACTCTAAAATGATAAAGAAATGTGAGTTTGTTTCAAATGCTATATTTGATGAGTATGACCAGGCAGCCAAATAAATTAATAAAACTTTACTGAGATTATAGTTATTCTGTATGAAATTTGAAAATGGTTTCTCAAATCAAATAAAATGCAAAGGTAATTATAAATTTTCTTGCTTTGAAAAAGCCTTGGCTAAAATAAGAGGCTGATGAGAAAAGTACTGATCATTAATTATAGGAATGAAGAGAGGTTTCAGGAAAGAATAACTGAGGGATGACTAAGCAAGGTTGTGCAGACTTCATTTTTAGTTGACCTATATTGAGTTTCTCTTTTTGTCTCTGTCAAAAAATATTGACTTCATTAACTTCTTTAGTCCATTTCTACACTGGAATCCTGGACCTCCGGAGTTACTGAGGAAACATGTGGGTAGAGAATGAAATATGTATTAATTTCAGGAAACATAGCTTTTGTTTTCTGTTGTAAAATATATGTTTGTGTGTTTGTTAAGGAAGTTGGTACTTAGGGTAGCAACTATTTAGGTGCCAGAAGACTTGTGTATGTTTCTTGGATTTTGTATCTGTGAAATGTGTAACATGATATTTTTATGAACCCTAGTGACCACTGAAAAGTTAGAAAGAGGAAGGAGGAAGCCAAGAAAGGACTTAATAACCATCAGATAGAGAATCCGGCTTTCAGTGTTGAACCTGCAATAGCACACATGTAATGGTGATGACTCAACCTATACCCACTCTTAAGGGGATTCAAACCCAAAGTAGGCTCTTGACTGAGTCTAACAAAGACAAAATATCCCCAGTAATTAAGAATATGCTTTTATTCAGGCTATTAAAATAGGAATTGTGTTCATTCATGAAGAACATGTCAAAGAGAGAGAAAACTTTAGGTTTTAGAGAGGCAAATAAACAACTGAGTATTTCTGAAGCATGGAGACAGAAGAGGATGGGCGGCTCATTTTGTATAGATGAGGGCAGAGTAGTCCATTATATTATGTAGTTAGATATTTCTTGGACCTGGGCTTCCCTAACTCAGTGGTAAAGAATCTGCCTGCTAGTGCAAAAGGTGTGGGTTTGATGCCTGGACTGGGAAGATTCCCTGGAGAAGGAAATGGCCAATCCAATATTCTTGCCTGGAAATTCCATGGACAGAGGAGTCTGGTTGGGCTTGTAAGATCACAGAGTTGGACGTGTCTTAACAACTAAACAGTAATAATATTTCTTGGAATACAGAAATGTATGTGGAGATAGGAGTAGATTTCTTAACACATTTTGCTACTTTCTGGGAACTCAGGTCTTAGATAAAGTTCAGCATTGTCTGTTGGTTTCATGTTACACCAGGAAAGAAGGGATTCAGATTTAGAGATGGGATTATTTGGTTTTTAATTTCTCATTTTGATAAGGTTTTTATTGGCTCTGTTCTTTCCCTGTATCTTAAAAGGGAGTGCTACCCCAAAATTGAGTTTGCCTCTTGGTGGACATCAAGCCAAAAGACTAAAAAATGATGCTGTTAAAGTGCTGAAATCAATATGCCAGCAAATTTGGAAAACTCAGCAGTGGCTACAGGACTGGAAAAGGTCAGTTTTAATTCAAATCCCAAGGATGAACAATGCCAAAAAATGTTCAAACTATTCACAATGCACTCATTTCACATGTGAGCAAAGTAATGCTCAAATTCTTCAAGCTTGGCTTCAATAGTACATGAACCTAGAACTTCCAGATGTTCAAACTGGATTTAGAAAAGGCAGAGGAACCAGAGATCAAATTACCAACATCTGTTGGATCTTCAAAAAAGCAAGAGAGTACCAGAAAAACATCTACTGCTTTATTGACTACGCCAAAGCCTTTGACTCTGGATCCCAACAAATTGTGGAAAATTCTAAAAGAAATGGGAATACCAAACCAGCTCACCTGCCTCTTGAGAAACCTATATGCAGGTCTAGAAGCAGCAGTTAGAACCAGACATGGAAAAGTGGACTGATTCTAAACTGGGAAAGGAGTACGTCAAGGCTGTATATTGCCATCCTGCTTATTTAACTTCTATGCAGATTACATCATGCAAAATGCCAGGCTGGATGAGGCACAAACTGGGATCAAGATTGCTAGGAGAAACATCAATAACTTCAGATATGCAGATGAGACCACCCTAATGGCAGAAAGTGAAGAGGAACTAAAGAGCCTCTTGATGAAGATGAAAGAGGAGAGTGAAAAACTGGCTTAAAACTCAACATTCAAAAAACGAAGATCATGGCATCCAGTCCCACCACTTCATAGTAAATAGATGGGAAAACAGTGGAAACAGTGACTGAGAGACTTTATTTTCTTGGGCTCCAAAATCACTGAAGATGGTGACTGCAACCATGAAATTCAAAAACACTTGATCCTTGGAAGAAAAGCTATGACCAACCTAGACAGCCCATTGAAAAGCAAAGACATTACTTTGGCGACAAAGGTCTGTATAGTCAAAGCTATGGTGTTTCCAGTAGTAATGAATGGATGTGAGAATTGGAGCATAAAGAAAGCTGAACACCAGAGAACCGATGCTTTTGAACTGTTGTGTTGGAGAAGACTCTTGGGAGTCCCTTGGACTGCAAGGAGATCAAACTAGTCAATCCTAGAGGAGATCAGTCCTGAATATTCATTGGAAGGACTGATGCTGAAATTGAAGCTCCAATACTTTGGCCACCTGATGCAAAGAAGTGACTGACTGCAAGAGATCCTGATGCTGGAAAGAATGAGGGCATGAGGAGAAGGGGATGACAGAGGATGAGATGGTTGGATGGTATCACTGACTTGACAGACACGAGTTTGAGTAAGCTCTGGGAGTTGGTTATGGACGGGGAAGCCTGGCTTGCTGCAATCCATGGGGTTGCAAAGAGTCAGACATGACTGCATGACTGAACTGAACTAAGGTAATTTGGAGTCAATTTCATCAACTTTTTTCCATCTGGCCTGAGATCTACATAGCTGTGGACAGCAGATCACTTCTTTTACCTGGTGGGGGTTTCAGTATCTGCCAGACATCTGAAAGATATTGTTATGCATCTCTCTCGAGGGGACATCAGGACCCTGAAGGAAGGCTGCACTGTTGTTTCTTGACTGTTCTCCCCTTGTCTCCACATCCCCTTCGTTCCCTGATTAACAACTGCTTGGTCCTGCCCTTTGGAACAGGGAATGGTCTTGAAGGCTGAATTAAGCCTGTTTCCTACACTGAAGATTCAGGGACAGAGAAAGGCTTTGTGCCTTGGAGGCCCACAGGTTCCTGCTCAGTTTCAAAGGGAGAAGATAGAAAAAAGTGCCAGTTTCTTGAGTGGAAGAGGCGAGTTGCTTTTGTTTAAAAAAAAAAAAAAAGAGTTTGTCTCATGATCATTGATTATTTCCAGAAATCATTAAACTCATTTGATCATCTGCAGTAACCCCATGGTAGCTATCTGGAACAGGAAATTCTTCTGTGAGGGGAAAGTGTGTTGTTTGTGAATTTAAGGTTCTTGCTTCACTGTGAAAGAATTCAAGGACATAGCGATAGGTAAGAAGTGGATTTATTTAGAGAGAAACCCACTCCATAGAGTGTGGGCCATCTCTGAAGTTGAGAGAGCTTCAAAATACAGTGTGGTTAGTTTTTATGGGCTAGGAAATTTCATAGGGAAATCAATGGAAGGATTATTCCAGTTATTTTGGAAGAAGGGATAGGGATTTCCAGAAATTGGGCCACACTGCCCACCTTTTTGGCCTTTTATGTTTAGCATCAGAACTGTTGTGGTGCTGGTGGCTACATCATTTACCATGCTACTGTATTATAATGAGTGTATAATGAGGCTCAGGGTCTACTGGAGGTCAACTCTTCTACCATCTTGGACCCAGTAGACCCTGAGCCTCTTTATACACTCATTGTAATACAGTAGCATGATAAATGACACAGCCACCAGAGCCACAACGTCTTTGTCATGTCCTGTGGCATTCTTTTAAAGATTGTGCCCTGTCCCTTTCCCTCCTGTTTCAAAAGGAGTCCCTGAGAATTTTCTGCAAGGAAGCACTGGAAGAGATAAGGTTAAAATTTATAGTTGAGCTTCTTATCTTGTGTCAACTAAGTATACTTGCTTGTGTAACAGAGATAAAAGTTAATTTTTTTAAATTCCTGGAAGCCTGGTTTTTATTTTTGGGACCTAGGCCCATGGGGCCTTTGTTCTTTAGCTTCCAAGGCCTGTTTTGCCCAAAACCAGTCCTGATCCTTTTCCTAAATAGCTATGCTCTTGTCTTCCCTGTCTCAGTTATGCTCTGGTTAACCAAAGGCTTGAATAATAAGGTCAAAGTCTCCATTAAAGAACAAAATATGAAATAATCATCTTTTGGTGGAAGAGGACTATCTGAGGAAATAGCCTCTCTTTTTTTCCCCTTATCTTTAGAGAAGTTAATATTAGGTTGATACAATTACAGTTTTTGCATTGTTAAAATTTATTGTTTGACATTGGAATACTTATCAATAAATACAGTTATATTAGCCATCATTTTAATGTGTATTTCTCACTTTATGTTTTTGCTAATGACTATTACTTACTCTTTATTTTACATTTATTTAGACTATGGAAATGATATTAGACAAAAAGCAAATTTTTGTGATTTTCTTATTTGAGTTCAAAATGGGTCATAAAGCAGGGAAGACAACTCACAAAATCAACAACACATTTGCCCCAGGAACTGCTAACAATCATACAGTGCAGTGGAGGTTCAAGAAGTTTTGCAAAGGAGATGAGAACCTTGGAGATGAGAACCTTGAAGGTGAGCATAGTGGCTGGCCATTGGAAGTTGACAGTGACAAACAGAGTCATAATTGAAGCTGATCCTCTTAAAACTACATGAGAAGATTGCTGAAGAACTCAACATTGACCATTCTATGATTGTTTGGCATTTGAAGTAGACTGGAAAGATGAAAAAGCTCAACAGATGGGTGCCTGATGAACTGACTGCAAATCAAAAAATCATCGTTTTGAAGTGTTGTCTTCTCTTATTGTACACAACAACAATGAACAATTTTTCAATTGGGTTGTGATGTGCGACAAAAAGTGGATTGTATACAGCAACTGGTGACAACCAACTCAGTGTTTGAATCAAGAAGAAGCTCCAAAGCACTTCTCAGAGTGAAACTTGCACCAAATAGGGTCATGGCCACTGTTTGGTAGCCTACTGCCAATCTGATTCAGTATGGCTTTCTGAATCTTGGGAAAACCATTACATCTGAGAAGCATGCTCAGGTAATCAATAAGATGCACTGAAAACTACAGTGCCTGCAACTGGTATTGGTCAACAGAAAGGGCCCAATTTTTCTCCAGGACAATGCTTGACCACATGTCACACAACCAATGCTCCAAAAGTTGAATAAATTGGAATACAAGATTTTGCCTCATCCACCATATTCACCTGACCTCTTGCCAACCAACTATCACTTCTTCAAGCATCTCAACAACTTTTTGCAGAGAAAATGCTACCACAAACAGCAGGAGGCAGAAAATGCTTTCTAAGAGTTCACTGAATCTCAAAACAGGGGTTTTTATACTACAGGAATAAAACTTATTTCTCATTGGCAAAGATATGTTGATTGAAATGGTTCCTATTTTGATTAATAAAGATGTGTTTGTGCCGAGTTATAATAATTTAAAATTCACAGTCCAAAACTGCAATTATGTTTGTGCCAATCTAATAATCTAACCAGCTAAATTTCAAAGCACTGATTGGTATAATTCATTTGTAAACAGAGTCAATTTTCATTGAAAGCCTGAATGTGGATGTGCCTTTTCTTGTCTTCTTCTAAAGTAAACAGATCCAGAATCTACTTTTTAGGCCAGTGCAGGCCACCTTTTTCCTAGAGTCTATTTTTTTCTTTAGCTTTTCCTTCCAAGCAATTTTCTGGGCTGTAGAAGGTGCTAAAAGTAAGATCTGGACAGAGAAGGGAACATGGGTAGGTGTGTTTATGGTAGTGACAAAATGAGGAGACTGTTTAGATTTGTCTGAGACTACAGGCTTCATTCATGCTTCTTTGGCTTTGCTGCTGCTGCTGCTGCTAAGTCGCTTCAGTCGTGTCCGACTCTGTACGACCCCAGAGATGGCAGCCTACCAGGCTCTTCTGTCTCTGGGATTCTCCAGGCAAGAACACTGGAGTGGGTTGCCATTTCCTTCTCCAATACATGAGAGTGAGCAGTGAAAGTGAAGTTGCTCAGTGGTGTCCAACTTCATGATCCCATGGACTGCAGCCTACCAGGCTCCTCCATCCATGGGATTTTCCAAGCAAGAATACTGGAGTGGGGTGCCATTGCCTTCTCCATCTTTGGCTTTACCTGGTGTTTTTATATCCTAGCCATAAATATGTGTGTGTGTGTGTGTGTGTGTGTGTGTGTGTATGTGTATCACAAACTGGTAGCTTAAAAGAACAGGAATTTATTTTCTTAGTTCTGGAGTCTACAAGTCCAAAATCATGATACAGGTGGGCTTATACTCCCTTTAAAGTGCTAAGCAAGAGTCCCACCTTGCCTCTTTCTGACTTCCTAACATCAGGTGACTGCTCCGAATCCTTGGTATTCCTTGACTGTAGCTTCATTACTCCAGTTTTTGCCTCCCTTGTCTTGTGGCTTTCTTTACTGAATGTCTTCAGGTATACATCTTTTTACAAAGCCACTATCCACTGGATTTAGGGTCCATCCTAATCCAGTATAACCTCGCCTCAACTAATTACACCTGCAAAGAAACCTATTCCCTAATAAGATCATATTCTGAGGTTCCAGGTAGTTGTGGATTTCAGGGAACTTTGCTCAATACTGTGTATTGGCTAATAACTAATTGTTGCTTTTTTCTCCACTTCTTTCTGTGCATATATCTTGCTCAGGAACCTCATTATTAAGGAAAACTTTCAGATACATGGCTTTTCTGGCATTAATGGCTTGCTTCACTATTAGGCCTCCTATAATCTGGTGGCAAAATCTTTTAAGCAGAGAGTTCTAGGCATTCACAGTAAGTGCTTTGTTAGATAGAGGTGAATTCAGAAGAAATGTAGGTAGGTCACTGGTAATGACTGCTTCAGGAATCTTCTTTTAAATTTTATTTTTCTGAATGACATGGTATTAGATTTTAAAAAGTAGATGCGTTAGTTCTTTCTTTTTAGTTTGGAAAAATATTATTTATATGCGTAATATATATTTTTATAAATTGAATAGTCAGTAGACTATACAAGGTAATTAATGCTTCCAAGAAGAACTAAAGCTAAACCATTACAAAGTTGGTGTTGTGAGTTTTGGTAGAGTTACCACCTCCCCTATTATTAAATGATATTTAATGTAACAATTTTTTAAAGACATGATACCTCATATAATACTGATTTTCACTTAATAAATACTGTATATCTTATGGCTGGAAACAGCATACCTCAGAGCTGTGCAATGCTATGAGTACTTTATTAAAATTTTAATTTAGTCAAAGTATATGTATAATTACATCTGCCTTATTTTCTTCATGCTTTAACTCTGTCAGCTATTCTATGTAGCAGAGAATTTTAGTGTTTTGATTAGGCATTTATCTATGCTTGAAGCAAATCCAAAACAATCATCAGAATAGAATCTGTTTCCTCCAGNAAAGTATATGTATAATTACATCTGCCTTATTTTCTTCATGCTTTAACTCTGTCAGCCATTCTATGTAGCAGAGAATTTTAGTGTTTTGATTAGGCATTTATCTATGCTTGAAGCAAATCCAAAACAATCATCAGAATAGAATCCGTTTCCTCCAGGCACAACTCAGAGAGAGGTGGAATGGCATTATAATTGGTTAAAATTCCTCATCAGACTCTTCTGCTTTCAAAAAAAAAAGATAATTTTACCTACAGTACATTTGCTTATTAGCATGTATGGCCTTCCAACTGGGATTAAAAAGCAGAAATATAGTCATAATTCAGAAACAGCAATCTTGAATGCTCTGTTACTCAATATTTATTGAAAACTTTGTTGAGATAGTATCATTCAAGGAAGTTAATGCTTAAAGGGGATGGAGTCTTTCCCTCTTCTTCCTTATGCTGCTGCTGCTGCTAAGTCGCTTCAGTCTTGTCTGACTCTGTGTGACCCCATAGACAGCAGCCCACCAGGCTCCCCCATCTCTAGGATTCTCCAGGCAGAAACACTGGAATGGGTTGCCATTTCTCTCTCTAGTACATGAAAGTGAAAAATGAAAGGGAAGTCACTCAGTCGTGTCCGACTCTTAGCGACCCCATGGACTGCAGCTTTCCAGGCTCCTCCATCCATGGGATTTGCCAGGCAAGAGTGCTGGAGTGGGGTGCCATTACCTTCTTCCTTATATTCAAAGCTAATTCTCTGTATTAATTCAGATCACTAAAGAACTGGATTCTTAGACTACCTTGTACTTCTCTGACACACCTCTTCAAACTATTATCTTTACCTTGATTTCCCTTTATATGCTTTTAGAAACAAGACGATGTTTTAAAATAAGGCATGTATTCTTATATGTATAACTGAGAGAAAATGAGCATCATGTGGTTAACAAAAAATAAACAAGCAAAATGAATAACAAAAAAGATGAACTATTACTTGGAAGTAGTTGTCCAGGTGTGTAGCAAAGTTTGATAATAAATCTATTTTTCCTATGCATTGGTTTCTCTCTTTTCTGAAAATTTTGTCTTGGGTATCTGCATTGATTTAGATACCCTAATACATGTGCCGACGTGTTAGTTTCCTAGGCCTGCCTTAACAAATAACACAAGTTTGGTGGTTTAAAACAAGACAGATTTATTACCTCCCCTTTCAGGAGGTCAAAGGTTTGAAATTAAGGTATTGATAGTGTTGTTCCCTTCTGGAGACTCAGAGAGAAGCTATTCCATGCCTCTCTTCTAGCTTCTGATTACTCTGGCAATCTTTGACATTGTGTGGCTTATAAATGCATCACTCCAGTTGCTTCTTCTATCTTCACATGTTTTTCCCTCTGTATTCATGTCTGTGATTTGAAAACTCCCTTTGCTTTCTCTTATAAGCAAAACAGTCATTTGATTTAGAGCCCACCCTAAATCCAGCATGATCTTGTCTCAAGAACTTTAACTTACATCTGCAAAATAAGGTCACATTTGGAGATTTCAGATGATCATGTATTTTGGGAGACACTATTCAGTTCTCTATATTAGAGTTTTCATCATCTGAGGAAACTGATCAAAAATCTAAATATTGATATATCTATTCTGTAATAACATGTAGATATGTTGATAATGTTAAATATTTTAGAATCTGAAAATTCAGAGACTTATTCAGTTGTTGTTCAGTTGCTCAGTCATGTCTGACTCTTTGCAACCCATGGACTGCAGCACACTGGATTCCAAGTCCTTCACCAACTCCTGGAGTTTGCTCAAATGTATGTCATTTAGTCAGTGATGCCATCCAACCATCTCGTCCTCTGTTGTCCCCTTCTCTTCCTACCTTCTATCTTCTCCAGCATCAGGATCTTTTCTAATGAGTCAGCTCTTCACATCAGGTAGCCAAAGTAGCGGAGCTTCAACTCCAGCATCAGTCCTTTTAATGAATATTCAGGATTTATTTCCTTTAGGACTGTATCCTTTAGGATTGACTGGTTTGATCTCCTTACAGTCCAAGGGACTCTCAAGAGGCATCTCCAACACCACAGTTCAAAGCATCAATTATTTGGCCTTCAGCCTTCTTTATGGTCCAACTCTCACATCCATACATTACTACTGGAAAAAACATAGCTTTGACTGTATAGACCTTTGTCACCAAAGTAATGTCTCTGCTTTTTAAAATGCTGTCTAGGTTTTTCATAGTTTTTCTCCTAAGGAGCAAGTGCCTTTTAATTTCATGGCTGCAGTCACCATCTGCAATGATATTGGAGCCCAGGAAAATAGTCTGTCACTATTTCCATTGTTTCCCCATCTGTTTACCATGAAGTGATGGGACCAGATGCCATGATACTCATTTTTTGAATGCTGAGTTTTAAGTCAGCTTTTTCATCTCCTCTTTCACTTTCATCAAGAAGCTGTTTAGTTTCTTTTTGCTTTCCACCTTAAGGGTGGTATCATCTGCATTTCTGAGGTTATTGATATTTCTCCTGGCTTATTCAATAGATGTTTAATATGAGGCAAAGACAAGTAATGGTACTGAATGTTTGAGTTATGCCTTGTTTTTAGCTACTTTTAAAGATAAATGCTCATCTGTAATTCTTGATGAGGCATATTCTTGATATTTATATTACATGACTCAACTCTTGACTCTTCTATCCACTTTATAAACTAGGCAAGGATCATAAAGAGCTAGAGAAACTATGTTCATGAGATTTTTGCCTTTCATAATTTGAATTGGGAATCATGGGCAGTCACATAGTTAAGCAGTGGGTGTTGAAGCTAAAAGAACACATTGAGAAATGGGACAATGGGTTAAACTAAAGGTCTTATCTCATTATGAAGTATAGACATAATGAGGAAACAGTAATTAAAATAAGTAGATCATATAAAGTATACTTACAGAGAGTGAAGAATCTAGTTGATAGTGGTATAAAAAAAAGACAAAAACTTGTTCACAACTCAAGGAATTTACTCTTGCTGTTCTCTCTTTTAATGTTGTCTTTTAAATATTATCCTTGTTTATCATTTCACTACCTCATGTTTCTGCTCAAATGCCACATTTTCGTATAACTTGTTTCTGATCACCTTGTGTTAAATAAGCACCCACTCATCACCAGTGCCACAAATACACAGCACTCTATCCTCCTTTCTCGGATTGCTTTTTCTTTTATGGTACTTATCAAAACACACACACACANCTCCCCTATTATTAAATGATATTTAATGTAACAATTTTTTAAAGACATGATACCTCATATAATACTGTTTTTCACTTAATAAATACTGTATATCTTATGGCTGGAAACAGCATACCTCAGAGCTGTGCAATGCTATGAGTACTTTATTAAAATTTTAATTTAGTCAAAGTATATGTATAATTACATCTGCCTTATTTTCTTCATGCTTTAACTCTGTCAGCTATTCTATGTAGCAGAGAATTTTAGTGTTTTGATTAGGCATTTATCTATGCTTGAAGCAAATCCAAAACAATCATCAGAATAGAATCTGTTTCCTCCAGGCACAACTCAGAGAGAGGTGGAATGGCATTATAATTGGTTAAAATTCCTCATCAGACTCTTCTGCTTTCAAAAAAAAAAAGATAATTTTACCTACAGTACATTTGCTTATTAGCATGTATGGCCTTCCAACTGGGATTAAAAAGCAGAAATATAGTCATAATTCAGAAACAGCAATCTTGAATGCTCTGTTACTCAATATTTATTGAAAACTTTGTTGAGATAGTATCATTCAAGGAAGTTAATGCTTAAAGGGGATGGAGTCTTTCCCTCTTCTTCCTTATGCTGCTGCTGCTGCTAAGTCGCTTCAGTCTTGTCTGACTCTGTGTGACCCCATAGACAGCAGCCCACCAGGCTCCCCCATCTCTAGGATTCTCCAGGCAGGAACACTGGAATGGGTTGCCATTTCTCTCTCTAGTACATGAAAGTGAAAAGTGAAAGGGAAGTCACTCAGTCGTGTCCGACTCTTAGCGACCCCATGGACTGCAGCTTTCCAGGCTCCTCCATCCATGGGATTTGCCAGGCAAGAGTGCTGGAGTGGGGTGCCATTACCTTCTTCCTTATATTCAAAGCTAATTCTCTGTATTAATTCAGATCACTAAAGAACTGGATTCTTAGACTACCTTGTACTTCTCTGACACACCTCTTCAAACTATTATCTTTACCTTGATTTCCCTTTATATGCTTTTAGAAACAAGACGATGTTTTAAAATAAGGCACGTATTCTTATATGTATAACTGAGAGAAAATGAGCATCATGTGGTTAACAAAAAATAAACAAGCAAAATGAATAACAAAAAAGATGAACTATTACTTGGAAGTAGTTGTCCAGGTGTGTAGCAAAGTTTGATAATAAATCTATTTTTCCTATGCATTGGTTTCTCTCTTTTCTGAAAATTTTGTCTTGGGTATCTGCATTGATTTAGATACCCTAATACATGTGCCGACGTGTTAGTTTCCTAGGCCTGCCTTAACAAATAACACAAGTTTGGTGGTTTAAAACAAGACAGATTTATTACCTCCCCTTTCAGGAGGTCAAAGGTTTGAAATTAAGGTATTGATAGTGTTGTTCCCTTCTGGAGACTCAGAGAGAAGCTATTCCATGCCTCTCTTCTAGCTTCTGATTACTCTGGCAATCCTTGACATTGTGTGGCTTATAAATGCATCACTCCAGTTGCTTCTTCTATCTTCACATGTTTTTCCCTCTGTATTCATGTCTGTGATTTGAAAACTCCCTTTGCTTTCTCTTATAAGCAAAACAGTCATTTGATTTAGAGCCCACCCTAAATCCAGCATGATCTTGTCTCAAGAACTTTAACTTACATCTGCAAAATAAGGTCACATTTGGAGATTTCAGATGATCATGTATTTTGGGAGACACTATTCAGTTCTCTATATTAGAGTTTTCATCATCTGAGGAAACTGATCAAAAATCTAAATATTGATATATCTATTCTGTAATAACATGTAGATATGTTGATAATGTTAAATATTTTAGAATCTGAAAATTCAGAGACTTATTCAGTTGTTGTTCAGTTGCTCAGTCATGTCTGACTCTTTGCAACCCATGGACTGCAGCACACTGGATTCCAAGTCCTTCACCAACTCCTGGAGTTTGCTCAAATGTATGTCATTTAGTCAGTGATGCCATCCAACCATCTCGTCCTCTGTTGTCCCCTTCTCTTCCTACCTTCTATCTTCTCCAGCATCAGGATCTTTTCTAATGAGTCAGCTCTTCACATCAGGTAGCCAAAGTAGCGGAGCTTCAACTCCAGCATCAGTCCTTTTAATGAATATTCAGGATTTATTTCCTTTAGGACTGTATCCTTTAGGATTGACTGGTTTGATCTCCTTACAGTCCAAGGGACTCTCAAGAGGCATCTCCAACACCACAGTTCAAAGCATCAATTATTTGGCCTTCAGCCTTCTTTATGGTCCAACTCTCACATCCATACATTACTACTGGAAAAAACATAGCTTTGACTGTATAGACCTTTGTCACCAAAGTAATGTCTCTGCTTTTTAAAATGCTGTCTAGGTTTTTCATAGTTTTTCTCCTAAGGAGCAAGTGCCTTTTAATTTCATGGCTGCAGTCACCATCTGCAATGATATTGGAGCCCAAGAAAATAGTCTGTCACTATTTCCATTGTTTCCCCATCTGTTTACCATGAAGTGATGGGACCAGATGCCATGATACTCATTTTTTGAATGCTGAGTTTTAAGTCAGCTTTTTCATCTCCTCTTTCACTTTCATCAAGAAGCTGTTTAGTTTCTTTTTGCTTTCCACCTTAAGGGTGGTATCATCTGCATTTCTGAGGTTATTGATATTTCTCCTGGCTTATTCAATAGATGTTTAATATGAGGCAAAGACAAGTAATGGTACTGAATGTTTGAGTTATGCCTTGTTTTTAGCTACTTTTAAAGATAAATGCTCATCTGTAATTCTTGATGAGGCATATTCTTGATATTTATATTACATGACTCAACTCTTGACTCTTCTATCCACTTTATAAACTAGGCAAGGATCATAAAGAGCTAGAGAAACTATGTTCATGAGATTTTTGCCTTTCATAATTTGAATTGGGAATCATGGGCAGTCACATAGTTAAGCAGTGGGTGTTGAAGCTAAAAGAACACATTGAGAAATGGGACAATGGGTTAAACTAAAGGTCTTATCTCATTATGAAGTATAGACATAATGAGGAAACAGTAATTAAAATAAGTAGATCATATAAAGTATACTTACAGAGAGTGAAGAATCTAGTTGATAGTGGTATAAAAAAAAGACAAAAACTTGTTCACAACTCAAGGAATTTACTCTTGCTGTTCTCTCTTTTAATGTTGTCTTTTAAATATTATCCTTGTTTATCATTTCACTACCTCATGTTTCTGCTCAAATGCCACATTTTCGTATAACTTGTTTCTGATCACCTTGTGTTAAATAAGCACCCACTCATCACCAGTGCCACAAATACACAGCACTCTATCCTCCTTTCTCGGATTGCTTTTTCTTTTATGGTNATCATTTCACTACCTCATGTTTCTGCTCAAATGCCACATTTTCGTATAACTTGTTTCTGATCACCTTGTGTTAAATAAGCACCCACTCATCACCAGTGCCACAAATACACAGCACTCTATCCTCCTTTCTTGGATTGCTTTTTCTTTTATGGTACTTATCAAAACACACACACACACATGTGATATTTATTTTATTTTTTCCCACTGTAATATAAGGCTTTCAGAAGAAAAGACTGCTTAGTTGACTACCATAGACAACTGCCTAGAATAACACCTGGCATATAATAAATAGATGCTTAATAAATTTGAAAGGAATAAAAAAAATGGTTAAATAGAATCTGAAAGATCCATTAATTATGTTGATAGACATAGAAATTCAGAGAACTCTGGTGGGTCTCTAGATGCAGTCTTAATGTCCTTGATGTGGTTTTGTACCATAGACCCTTTTAGAATTCTATAAGACGTCTGATACTATTTTTGATAATTACTATGCTACTTGATGAAGGGTTAACAGGTGTTATTGGTTTCTTTCTTTTTGTTTGTTTGTTTGTTTTTACCAAAGCAATATGAATTAGATACAATACTGCTTAAATTTGTATAAGGGAAATATGCTGCAAATACAGATGTAGAACACAATTCATAGCCAAATGTATTGGTAAGATTATCCATTAGCTTGGGGGTTATCTGTGTCTTTAATCTGATATTTTAAAGTAGATATTCAAAAGTTGGTAACACTGATAGTAAATAAGGAGTATATGTCTTTGCAATAACCTTTGTAATTCTTCAACATAGTGGCAAGTTAAGTATATTTTTCTTTTTAAATTTTCAGTGAAACAAGAATATATCCAATGTAGGACTGATCTGTGTGAGTTTGATGAAAATGTGAGTTTATATTGTTATTTTCAAAATAGGATTATTATAAAAGGAGTTTTGTCATGAATGCAGTTTTAGTTTCTCAAAGGCTATTGTTAAAACAAGTTCTTTTTTTCTTCTGAAAACCCTGTAATTCATTTTACACCTTTATGAATTAAAGTACACCTTCCCTAAAAATGCATTGTATTGGATAGATTTCCCTCTGAGAAGTCCATAGTCTGTGAAAGCCAGANAGGCTATTGTTAAAACAAGTTCTTTTTTTCTTCTGAAAACCCTGTAATTCATTTTACACCTTTATGAATTAAAGTACACCTTCCCTAAAAATGCATTGTATTGGATAGATTTCCCTCTGAGAAGTCCATAGTCTGTGAAAGCCAGATATGAATAGAATTTTATGCCATAAACTATATTACACAATGCATTTCTGCCTCTACTGCAGGTTTTTATTCAAATTAGATAGTCTTCCTTTTTTTACCCTGAGATATCAACTGTATTTACATGCATTAAACACATCAAGAAGGTATCTATTTTATTACATGCCCACTTGCAAAATGTATTTCATTTTCAATTTGCAGTGGGGATATATGCTTTATATGAGGAGACATATCTTTTTCAAAGATTTTGGTTAAAAATCCTGATATGTTAAAATGACTAATTGTCTTTAGGTCATTCAAAGTGATATCTGTATGAGAGTATCAGAAATGGTAGCTGCTTTCTTTCAGTCTCCATTTCTTATAAACACTATTTATATATAATTAAGTTCTAAGGTAATGGATAGAAATCAAGGTAACTTGAGAAAGGGTGATTTATTATAATATAGAGATGTCTTAATATGTCTTTACCTTTGTATTTCTTTATTAATTTTTTAGAAAAATTTTCTTCTCAGATCTGGGGATGGTATACAGAAAGACTACTGAAATGTTATGAACTCAATATCAATCTTTCAGCTGCTAATCGTTTGCTAATAGGGATTTATACAAGTATTAGTTACAGTAAAACTTTTCAAATTCATAGCAAATAATAATCACATGCAATAGACATTGCTTAAATAAGATATCTGCTTTATTGATAAACTCAGTTTATGAAAATATCGCCTACTTTGGATCTTTTCTTCATAAAATGTAACATTAGCGAACATCCTTCACTTCATATTTTTTTAATATAAATTTATTTATTTTAATTGGAGGTTAATTACTTTACAATATTGTATTGGTTTTAAGCATAAGACTTCTTGCTGTGAAGAATAATAACTGACTATATTAGCTAAGAACTTATTTAAAACAAATGACTTTATTTGACAATAAACAGGGGTCATAATTACTATTTAATAACTGTTTCCCTGTTGTAGATTTAAGTTAAAGTCTGGTTTATCCTCAGGGACAAAAACATTAGTTAAGTCTTAGCTTTTAAATGTCTGTTGGGGGGAGGATTACAAATAGAGAAAGTAGCCGTCACCAGTCTTCAGGTGTCTGTAGTGGGAACTCTTCTTTTTAATTTTATTTTTTAATTAATTTATTTTAATTGGAGGAGAATTATCTTACAATCTGTGATGGCTTTTGCCATACTTCAACATGAACTTCACATTGCTGGCTTTGATTTTGATGGTTTGGTCTACTCAAAAATGTATTTCAGATAAACTGAAATTAGTGAGACTACCCATCCATAATATCCATAGTTTACTTCACAGAGGAAAGGTGCTTTCTGTGTCATATTTACATTTTTGTAGTTCAGCAAATTCTTATTTTATTGAAATCACTCTTATTATAGAATGTTTGATTTTAATAAGCTTTGTTGTAAAAAATCGGCTATGATTATAATATGGAACTTTGACTTTTTAAAAACTCAAGTTGAATATGTTTAAAAGAGAAATTATGTGATAAAAATTAGCATTTGACTTTCCATTATTTTCACATTAGATTATCTAATACTGTTTGGACCCTATTTTTTCCCACTTCACCTTGATATCACTATTAATACATTTCTGCCCATGTGATCTTTTAATTTTTTTTCCTACAATGCATTGTCTAGGGGAGTATAATAAGTCTAAATGTTGTTATGAAAAAAAATATTGTGTGACCCAATGCAAAAAGCAGCCATGAAGTCATAAAATCCTGAGTTTACATTCAGTCCACCATTTGCATTCCTGGACAAGTATATTTCATCTTGTTGGATCTACTTTCTTGTCTTTCAGTACAGTTTACTTCAGTTCAGTTCATTCTCAGTCATGTCCAACTCTTTATGACCCAATGGACTGCAGCACGCCAGGCTCCCTGTCCATCACCAACTCCCGGAGATTACTCAAACTCTTGTCCATCGAGTCAGTGATGCCATCCAACCATCTCATCCTCTGTCCTCCCCTTTTCCTCCCGCCTTCAGTCTTTTCCAGCATCAGGATCTTTTCAAATGAGTCAGTTCTTCGCATGAGGTGGCCAAAGTATTGGAATTTCAGCTTCGGCATCAGTCCTTCCAATGAATATTCAGAACCGATTTCCTTTAGGATGAACTGGTTGTATCTCCATGCAGTCCAGGGGACTCTCAAGAGTCTTTTCTAACACCACAATTCAAAAGCATCAATTTTTTGGCACCCAGCTTTCTTTATAGTCCAGCTTTCACATCCGTATATGACTACTGGAAAAACCATAGCTTTCACTAGACGGACATTTGCTGGCAAAGTAATGTCTCTGCTTTGTAATAGTCTGTCTAGGTTGGTCCTAACTTTCCTTCCAAAGAGCAAGCGTTTTTTGATTTCATGGCTCCAGTTACTATCTGCAGTGATTTTGGTGTCCCCCAAAATAAAGTCTGTCACTGTTTCTTATCCTTAAAATAGAAATAATAATATTTTAAAATAGAAATTAAATAATAATATCTTTAAAATAGAAATAATAATAATTCATCTTTTGCTGAGCATTAACTAAGACAGTGTAAGCAAAGGACCAGATATGCTACCTTGTCCAGCCCAATCATTCTGTAAGGTTTCATCTATTGGTCAGAATTCACCAGAGAAACAGCACAAATAGGAGATAGATAAATATAATTAGAGCTCCAATTATATATTCTTTATTTATTATAAGAATTGGCTCACACTACTATGCAATCTATGAAGTCCTGTGATTTATCATCTGTGAGCTGAAAAACCAGAAGCCTGTAGTATGATTCAGTCCTAAAGGCTGAGAATGAGGGAGCTAATTATGTCTCAGTTGTGCCTGATGAACTATGGAATGAGTTCGTGACATTGTACAGCAGACAGGGGTCAAGACCATCCCCATTGAAAAGAAATGCAAAAAAGTAAAATGGTTGTCTGGGGAGGCCTTACAAATAGCTGTGAANAGGGACTGTGGGCAGGAGCAGAAGGGGACAACCAAGGATGAGATGGCTGGATGGCATCACGCACTTGATGGACGTGAATCTGAGTGAACTCCGAGAGATGGTGATGAACAGGGAGGCCTGGCGTGCTGCGATTCATGGGGTCGCAAAAGTTGGACACGACTGAGCGACTGAAGTGAACTGAACTATAGTCCAAAGACCCCCAAATCAGGGCCAGAATGGGTAATGGTGTAGATTCAATTCCAAGAGCCAAGAACACTGTGTATAAAGGCAGAAGAACGTGGAAGTCCCAGGTCAAGAAAAGATTAAATTCTCCCTTCTTCTACCTTTTTGTTTTATCCAGACTCTTAAGAGACTGGATGAAGACCCCTTTCTTTAGTATGGGAGATCTATTTTATCCAGTCTATAGTTCACAGGCTTACAGATACAGCCTCATAGAAGCTCAGAAATAATGTTTTTTCACTATCTGGGTATTCTTGAGCTTAGACAAGTTAACTGACCCATAAAACTAAGCATATTNGAGATCTATTTTATCCAGTCTATAGTTCACAGGCTTACAGATACAGCCTCATAGAAGCTCAGAAATAATGTTTTTTCACTATCTGGGTATTCTTGAGCTTAGACAAGTTAACTGACCCATAAAACTAAGCATATTAATCACCCCATTTGGTTCATCTCTTCTCCCACATTTGCCTGTCTCATAGGCACAGAGGTTTACTGTGTGGTTTTTCTTTCTTTTTTTTTTTCTTTTGTGGGGGTGGGGATTGTTTTATGTTCTTTGTAACTTGTAATATACTTAGATTATTCCCAAAGATGTGTTTACTCAGGATCAAATATGTTTGAAACTGTTCATCAATATTTCAAGGACAGATGAAAATCTTAGTTGGACTAAAGAAGAGTGACTGAAGAAAAGTTAGTGAGCAGGAAGAAAAGGATTATATGTAGACCAGGTGTTGTAAACTAAAAATAAAACTAGGCTGGGTTCTGTTAGCTGAGGTGACAACCATCAAACTTGAAAAGCAGTCTGCAGTTTAAGAGAGAGTGAAGCCAGAATCCAATACGAGATTTTAGGGTATAGTTTACAGAAGGAATCAAGCAAAGAATTTAGGAGTTAGATCTTTAAATGAATCCAAGAGAGAGATTAGTAGCAAAGTGACAGAAAATGATGGAAATGGGTACAGTCTGATGCCAGTTTGATATCAAGCCTCATTGCCTTCAAGACTCCTTTTAAAAGACAAAGTGAATGTTCTTTCTTTTATTATGAGCTCATCTACCCTCATAAGAAGTCTTTGAAAGAAAAAAATGATTGAAAGGGTTCTGTCCATTTTGAAAGTCTTCATAGTTTTTAAGCCTTGGACAAGAATAAGATAACCCAGCATTTTTACTATCTGCCTTGTGCACTGCTTAATTCAGTCTGTGGTAGACCGTCAGTGTCTTAAAATTAGGTTCATTCCTGGTTTTGTTTCCTATAATTAAAAGGGATTTGCAGAGGGGTCCCTGATACTTTTGCTTAGAGTGAAGTATAGGCAAGTTTTCCGATATTTTATATTTTTGCATACATGTTAGTTTTGTGCTTTAACCAAAAACACAGTGGTCAAAGTAAAGTGGAGTTCCATAATTATTTATATAATCTATAACATAAGAAAAGATTTTTAGCTTGGTATTTATAGTATGGGACGATGTTACATATTGAAGAATATAAAATGTAATTTTCAACTTTTATTTGGTTAAAGCTTGATTCACATTTAAAATGCAGGCAAGATCATTGAAACTACATGTTATAGCCATATTTAGTAAAAAAACAGTAGTAAAAATATAGCTTATAATTTTGATCACAGTTATTAATTCATTAATCTGAGCCTTACGTTAACTATTGATAACATGTGAGAGGCCTTCCATTCTAACAGGATGTTGGGTATATATTTTATACTCTATGAATGATTTATTATATCTGAAACTATATTATCTCTAAATGACTTACTGTGAGTCTCAATATTGCCATAGTAGGGTTATGCACATGCTTTCCTGATTGTTTTACATTTCTGCTAGAATGTAACTTTGTTATTCTATTAAGATATGGGATATTTTTTCCCCCATCTCTTGAATATCAGCTTGGGTCTGTTACTTGTTTTAGCCTGGACCAACCAGCCTGATAACTTCTATAAATGCAAAGGATGCCTTCTTAGACAATTCTATACCATCAAATCTTGCCCAAATCAGAAAAGCTGTCTAGGCCACCTGAAGAATTATTAGAAATTACAAATGCTTGTTGTTTAATGTTTTAAGATAATTTTTTTTTGTAGAAAAAACTTGCTGATACAAAGAATAGTATGTGTCTCCTGAAGGTATGAGTTAATACTTCAAGAATATTAATTACTTTAATTCCAAATGCCTTATACTAAAAAGAGGAATAGAAGGAAACGTTTGAAAGTACTAAGATGAAGCAATGTTTCCTATCACCATACTAAATGATGCTTGGTGAGTAGAAAAATTAAAGAGTCTCTGTGTTATGGGAGTTTATAATAGAATCATTAGGGAAATTATAAAATGCCTATCAGACCAACAAAGAAAAAAGAATATCAAGAGGACTATTGAAATGATCTGTAGGATAAATGTTTTGTTCTCTATCTTCTTGACTAATAGAAAGATTTTTTTCCTATGTTACATGTGCAAACAGATCCTTCTATAGAATAGAAAGGGAATGAACTCATGAGAGGAATATTTTTGTTCTTGTTCAGTTTCAAAGTTGACAAATATTAATTAAACAAGTAAATTTTTGGTAAATTTTGGAGGAACTAGACAGAATGAATAGCAAGGTCTTTTTTGAGAAGACAAGGTGGTATTATTAGAAGAATAAATAAATAAATCAAAGAAAGAGAATAGAGAGCCCAGAAGTAGGTCCACATAAACATATTAAATTGATCTTTGACAAAGGAACAAAGACAGTTTAATGCAGCAAAGGTCACCTTTTCAACAAACAATTCTAGAAAACCTGGACAGCCACATGCAAACAAAACAAAGAAAGAACAACAACAACAAAATCTTTACAGAGACACAGACTTTAACACCTCTTGCTAAAATTAATTCAAAATGAATCAAGACCTAATTATAAAACAAAAATATAGATCTCTAAGAAGATAAAAAAGAGAAAATCTAGATGACCTTGGTTATGGTGATGACTTTTGAGATATAATACCAAAGACACAATCCATGGAAGAAATAATTGGTAAACTAGATTGCAGGGGGCGCTCGGCAGAAAGAGTAGAGGCAGTGGAACTTCCCTCAGCAAAGCCGAGGGGTCCCAAGGAGAGGTGAGCCTGCTGTCCGCCAACCCCGCCCCTCAGCGAGTGAGAGACAATCAGATGCAACAGGAGTTCCATCTAAGCAGTTCTGGTTTATTGTTGCAAACTCCCAGGTTATACAGACAAGCAGGGGGATTTTAGGAGGGACTTTCCATAGTTGCACCAATCACATTAAAGGTCAAATCGTCATGTGCCTTCATTATAACAGGAGTCTATGGAGATCACACACTGTCTACATGATGAAAATCAAGACAGCCAATCAAAAAACTTTGACAAACAACACAGACCACGCCCCCAACTCTTCTGCCAGGCGCCATCTTAGGTTTTTGACCACAAAAGCTAGCCCCTTTGTTTTCCGAGGTTTCCCATTTAGGGCCCCACACTAGATTTCATTAACATTATAAACATTTGTTCTGTTAAAAAATGTTTCAATAGACAGAGAAGATACCACACACTGTGTGAAAATCTTCCCAAAAGACATATCTGATAAAGGACTATCATCTACAATTATTAATATAAAAAAGCAAACATAAAAACATAAAATTTAACAATAAGAAAATGAGCACCCTGATTATAAAATGAGCTCAAGACCTCAAAAAATGCCTCACCAAAGAAAGTGAACCCATCTGTAAGCAGTTACAAAGACACTGACACAGACAACAGTCTTGTGGGCACAATGGAAGAAGAAGAAGGTGAGACAAATGGAGGGAGTAGCAAGGAATCATATACATTAGCATATGTAAAATAGATAGCCACTGGAAATTTGCTGTATCTCTCAGGGAGCTCAGTCCTCTCTATGACAACCTAGAGNCACAATGGAAGAAGAAGAAGGTGAGACAAATGGAGGGAGTAGCAAGGAAACATATACATTAGCATATGTAAAATAGATAGCCACTGGAAATTTGCTGTATCTCTCAGGGAGCTCAGTCTTCTCTATGACAACCTAGAGAGGTGAGATGAGGCAGGAAATTGGGAACGGAAGTTCAAGAGGGAGGGGACACATGTATATAACTATGGCTGCTTCATGTTGATGTATGGCAGAAACCAACACAATATTAAAGCAATTATTCTTTGATTAAAAATAATTTTTCTAAAAAGAAAAAATGTACAGATGGAAAATTAGCATATGAAAGGTATGTCACATTTCATCAGAGAATTGCAAATTAAAGCAATGGGATATCACTATACATGTATTAAAATTGATAAAATCCAGAATACTGCCAATCCCAAATGCTGGTGAAGATGTGGAGCAACAGAAACTCATTCATTGGTGATAGAGATATAAAGCAGGCATAGCCACTTTGGAAGACATTTCAGCAGTTTCTTACAAAACTAAACATATTCTTACCATATGCTCTGACAGTCTTGTACCTTGGTATTTATTCAAAGTTGAAAATGTATGCTTACACACACACACACACACACACACACACACACACACACACAAAGAACACTACACATAGATGTTTATAGCAGCTTCACTCATAATTGCCAAAACTTAGAAGAAACCACAATATCCTTCAGTAGGTGATGTGTAAAAAAACTGTAGTATATCCAAGCAGTAGAGTACTATTAAAGAAAGTGTTAATGTTGATTTTGATAATTACACAAAAGAAGACAACAAAACCATGATGGTTCCCCCTTAATATCAGGAATAACAATGTTGTCTGTTTCTACTCCTTCAACATTGCACAGGGGGTTCTGGTATGGATAATTGGACAGCAAAATGAAATAAAAGACATTCTAATTTGATGATAAGAAATAGAACTATATCTATTTGCAGATGACATGGTATTTTGAAAATCCTAAGCTATGTATAAATAATTATTAAAACTGCTGCTATTGCTGCTAAGTCATTTCAGTCGTGTCGGACTCTGTGTGACCCCATAAACGGCAGCCCACCAGGCTCCCCTGTCCCTGGGATTCTCCAGGCAAGAACACTGGAGTGGCTTGCCATTTCCTTCTCCAATGCATGAAAGTGAAAAGTGAAAGTAAAGTCGCTCAGTCGTGTCTGACTCTTCACAACCCCTTGGACTGTAGCCCACCAGGCTCCTCTGTCCATGGGATTTCCCAGGCAAGAGTACTGGAGTGGGGTGCCATCGCCTTCTCTGATTATTAAAACTAATGTGTGAGCAAGGTAGATACAAGAACATTATCAAATTTCAGTTGTCTTTCTCTACACTACCAATGAATAATTTAAAAAATGAAGTTAGAAAAACAATTTTATTTACCATTGCACGAAAAGTATTTAAAGAATATGAATAGGGAATAAATTTAACAGAGGTGAAAGACCCATATGCTGAAAACTAAAAACATTATTGAATAAAATGAAGGAAATAATATATAAATGGAATGGCATTGCATATTTATAGATTCAAAGAATACTTGTACTTTTGAATATTAAATTTTGTCAAGGGAGCAATACTCCCCAAGTTTATTTCTACCCTGCTGTTGCTAAGTCGCTTCAGTTGTGTCTGACTGTGTGACCCCATAGACGGCAGCCAACCAGGCTCCCCCATCCCTGGGATTCTCCAGACAAGAACACCAGAGTGGGTTATCATTTCCTTCTCCNCCCTGCTGTTGCTAAGTCACTTCAGTCATGTCTGACTGTGTGACCCCATAGACGGCAGCCAACCAGGCTCTCCCATCCCTGGGATTCTCCAGACAAGAACACTGGAGTGGGTTATGATTTCCTTCTCCAGTGCATGAAGGTGAAAAGTGAAAGTGAAGTCGCTCAGTCGTGTCCAACTCTTAGCGACCCCATGGACTTCAGCCCACCAGGCTCCTCTGTCCATGGGATTTTCCAGGCAAGAGTACTGGAGTGGGGTGCCATTGCCTTCTCCTATTTCTAACCAATACCTATCAAATTATTGCTTAACTTTTGGGAGGAGATAGACATGCTTTCCCTAAAATTTATATGGAAATGCAATGGAACTACAGTAGCCAAAAGATCTTGAAAAAACAAAAAAAGAACAAATCTGAAATTTGAAAGACTTAAATTTCCCAATTTCAAGACAATATAAAAGGGCAGTAATCAAAGCCAGGCAGTACCCGCAAAGGAGTAAGCATATTGACAGAGACCAACAGAACAGAATAGTGTCCAGAAATAAACCCACACATTATGGTTAAATGGTATTTGGCAAGATTATCTAGATATTCTCTTTCTTCCTAGCATTATTGCTAATGAAGGTAAGGTTTCTTTTTGGAATAGTAGAAGTATTCTAAACTTAGTGAGAATGATTGCCTAACTGTAAATGTACTAGAAACCACAGTATTGTACACTTTAAAAGGTGAGTGCTAAGGTATGTGCGACTTCACTTTCACTTCACTTTTTAAGGTATGTGAATTATATCTCAGTAAAACTGTTATAAAATATATAATGGAAGAAAAATATACTATGATAAAAAGAAAATATAATATTAAAAAAGAGAAGGCAAACACATTATAAAAGGAGAATGATTAAAATAACAACTCAATAGTTGTGCCAAGCCACACATTATACCTGTGTAGCAAGAATCATAGTCTCAGAAAACAAACTTGAAAGCAATTCAGAATGCAGTAGCATATGTAAATATAAAATGTATGCATCTATATTTATAGGCATAAAATATACAAATATTTCAGTGTGTTTAAGAAACTTAAGAAATTGAGAATTCTTTAATGTATAACAATTAAATGAGAGATTCCAACTTAGGCTGAATAAAATTTTTACTGGAGAATATTTTGAATTCAGGGAAAAGCAATATTTGAAGAGTTTGTGGCTGATAATATATCATAATAAAAAGTGCATACACATTCACAATGTGAAGAAGCAACATGAGGCATGTATTAGATTGGTAGCGATAGATATACATATAAACACAAGTAATGCAACAGAGAGAAAGTCTAGGGAAAATTAAAAAAAAAACAAAACAGAATGAAATGCGTCATGACCCACAAAAGTAAATGGCTTTTCAGTAGCAATCATGGAGGCTTGGAGAATTCAGAATAATATCTGCAACGTGATGATGGAACATAATTATCAACTTATATATCTATATTCAATAAAATTACCTTTCACAGGCCCACATTTAAAGGAACAAGAAAACCTAGAGGAAAATAGGCCAATGCACACAGCAAATGGTAGACACATGGGTAATCCAAAAATATTTAGATTATATTAAGTAAGAAATGTAACAAAGACTTATTTGAGCAGTATAGCAATAGACTGGAACAAAAATGTGTGTTGACAATTATATTTTAGATGAAGGTGTCTTTGAATTCAAATTCTAATGATCCTACATGATCAGCATGGGAAAAGAGAGTAGCATAGTGCAAAGAAAAAAAAAGGAAAAAAAGGAGATTTGGTGTCAGAAGCAAACACATTAGCACCCCTGATCTGTCACAAATTAATTTACCTTATCTCTCTTTTATTGCATTCTGTAGATTTTAAAACTGGTAGGGAGTCAATAGATTTTGGTAAATAAGAACCTCAATTTACTTAACTTTTGCATTTCAATAACATTTCAATCTGTTAAGAAAGGAAAACAATCAAAAGAAAGAAACAGCAACACCAACAAAGAAACACAGCTACGGACTCGAGTACCAGGGTTCCTGAAGCAAAGCTAGTTCCCAGGAGAATTCCCCTGAGTTCTGTTGTTTATACAGTAAACTGGAAAATCCAAACTGTGGTCAAGAAAGTTATAACTGGAATGGCAGGACTAAGTATCAAGCCTTTGGCAAGAGAGAAGAAAAACATCAGTAATGAGATAAAATACCTGGAGGATTGGAGCTCCTCAGCATAAGGACCATAACATGGATAGAAACTAAAAATCCAGCAGAGTTTGCTGCTGCTGCTGCTGTGTTGCGTCAGTCGTGTCCGACTCCGTGTGAGCCCATAGACGGCAGCCCACCAGGCTCCCCTGTCCCTGGGATTCTCCAGGCAAGAAAACTGGAGTGGTTGCCATTTCCTTCTCCAATGCATGAAAGTGAAAAGTGAAAGTGAAGTCGCTCAGTCGTGTCTGATTCTTAGTGACCTCACGGACTGCAGTCTCTAGGCAAGAGTACTGGAATGGGGTGCCAGTGCCGCCTTCTACAGAGTATGTTGGGATCCCGTTTTAGGTAGTACTGGCTGTATATTGCAGGGGCTAAGCACAGAGTTTGAGGAACACATAGACAGCCAGATCTCATTACCTCTGAAGTGTCAAGATTTGCCTCCTCATCTACCTCCAATCATCCTTTACAAGTAAGTCAACTTAATTATTGCTCAAACATAAGCAAATTCATTTCCTATCTTTCCTTCATTAACTGCTAGAACTTCTCACCCTGATCCAAACAAGATTTCTAGGCCTCACGTTTTCTCAAGTCTAGAAGTGTGTAAAAGAGTCTTTTAAGATGCCTCTCATTTCCCTTTGTTGAAAGGTTTTCATCTGGTGAGATTCTGCTGGTCTAAGTTATACTCAGCTCCTACCCAGAACTTCTTGACTTTTAGGAACTTATCTGATCTTTTGTTTCAAAATGCCAATCCTCAGAATGCAGAGTCTCTATGTAGCCATTTTGTAATTTTGCAGACACTATCTCTAAGGGGACATTGAATTCCTTCAGGAACCTATCCTGAAATTCCTGCTAAATTTCTGGGTGCTTGCTTCTTCAGACTAGGGAGGGAAGTTTAAGGAATGAAGAGAGTTGAATAGGAATGAATGAGTGGCATCAGCACAAACTAGCTGCATGAAAATAGCACACAAGCAGCAGAGGAAATTTCTTTTATTGGTACAGATATTATATCTCTCAATTAAAGAGCAGACAGAATATAAAGGCTTTTAAAATCTGATAGCCAGACTGCTAATACTTCATGAAGAGTGGGCTATTAAACATACTTTCCTTGCAAGTTCCATTAATTTTTCAAGAGGTTAGTTTTTCAAGAGTCCGGTTAGAAAAAATAATGAACAGTTATACAACTCCAGCCCAGCAAGAGAAAATTTCTCAAATGGTATTTAGGAATATCATTAGAAGTTAGAATCCAGTGTGAGGTTAAGAGAGAACTTCAGAGAGGAGGTGACAGTAAAGATGAAAAAGCATGCTGGGAACTAATTGCAATTGTTCAGGATAAGAAAGATAATAGGAAAATCAGGCAAGTCTGTAAGAAAACACATAAGAAAAAAACATATATATATATATATATATACATAAAGAGACAAGATAAATGATATTGCCCTTAAAGGCAGTTAAGTAGAGTGAGAGATTTGATTAAAAATATAAACCACAGTGAAATAAACAGAAAAGATGATGAAAAATTTAAACAGTTTTTTGTTTTAGGTTTTTATTTTTCTTTTTTTTTTATTTTTTTTGCTTGAACTGCTGACTTTAAAATTAGGGATCTGACCAATTGCTTTATTAAATTGACAGAAGTGGTTATTTGGGATCTGTATTAGCACAATCCAAATCTTTTGGACAGATATGATTCTTCTGTAGTTGAATTTGGGCTAACTGAAACCAAAAGCTGCCAGGAAATTCATTAATCCTGATCCTGTTTATAGATATGTTGTGAGGAATGATCATTTATTAACTTAAGACCCTGTGACTTCTTGATAAATATGTAAAAATATGAACAGAGAGTGCCCATTGGCAAGAACTGTTAATCTTTTCAGTTCACACTTAAAGCGCTTGTAAAACCTAAGCACATTATCTCTCATTGAGAGGAAGTAATGACAAGTTGGTTTAAACCAAGAAAACCTCTGTATAAATTAACAGATGTTTTAGTTGAAAACAGAAGTGTCAACATAACCTTAATTAATGAGTTTACAATACCTGTTCCCAGAATGAGAGAATATGCCAAGTTTTAACCTGGGTATAGTGGACTAAATGGAGGCTGTACAAATTAGACTGAGAATATAATCTTAGCTTGAACCTTATCTGCATCTCATTTTCATCTCATCTTCAATTTGGATGAAGATGTTCTTTACTTGAGTAATTATTAGGTTAATCAAAGATGAGAATCATCCTCCCATATAAAGTACAGTCGACTAGTATGCAATATCTAGCAGCACTCAAAGAAAATATGCCTTTATGCCCTTTCCTGGAAAGTAAGTCTGAAATATTGAACTTATTCTCTGCAATCTATATTTTCAATCAAGCTATTATTCTACCTACATGTTAAATCTGTTTGCCAATATCTTCAAGTGTGTTAAGTGCATTTTCTTTAATCAAGGGTCATGTGTGTGTGTGTTTAGTGCTTGTGCATACATGCATGCTTGGATTTGTGAAAAGAATGAAAGATGTGTTATTTATTGACTTACTAGGTAAACCTCGTCTGTGTTGATTTTTGAGGTGTTTCTGTCCATTCTAACTACTGCCAGAAAGAAGGATTTTAAAGTCTGTTCTCAAATTAAAATCAGTCATGTGGGGTACACATTTCACAACTTTTAAGCAAATTATCTCTAATAATCCCATCTGATGAGATCCTCATTTAGTTACCTTGACATAGATTTTGGAACTAGTTTGTTGTTATAACCATTCTGGGAGTCCCACTGATGCTTTATTGAGACTTTTCTGTAGATCAGGTAGACTTCTATTATCACCTGTATGAAAAACAAACAAACAAACAAACAGGCTAAAAGTACCATTACCATACAATATGGCTCAGAACTTTGAGGCCTTTATTATTCTATTATTATTTTTTAGAAAAGTCAGATAGTATTATATTTTAGAAATGGTGGGTTTAGAAAAGGCAGAGGAATCAGAGATCAACTTGCCAACATCTGCTGGATCATCGAAAAAGCAAGAATTCCAGAAAAACATCTACTTCTGCTTTATTGACTATGCCAAAGCCTTTGACTGTGTGGATCACAACAAACTTAAAATTCTTAAAGATATGGGAATACCAGACCACCTGACCTGCTGCCTACAAAATCTGTATGCAGGTTAAGAAGTAACAGTTAGAACCAGACATGGTACAACAGAGTAATTCCAAATCAGGAAAAGAGTACATTAAAGCTGTATATTGTCACCCTGTTTATTTAACTTATTTAACTTATATGCAGAGTACATCATGTGAAATGCCAGGCTGAATAAAGTACAAGCTAGAATCAAGATTGCTGAGAGAAATATCAATGACATAAGATATGCAGATGACACCACCCTTATGGCAGAAAGTGAAGAAGAACTAAAGAGCTCTTGATGAAAGTGAAAGAGGAGAGTGAAAAATTGGCTTAAGGCTCAAAGTTCAGAAAACTAAGATCATGGCATCTGGTTCCATCACTTCATGGGAAATAGATGAGGAAACAGTGGAAACAGTGTCAGACTTTATTTTTCTGGGCTCCAAAATCACTGCAGATGGTGATTACGGCCATGAAATTAAAAGACACTTGCTCCTTGGAAGAAAAGCTATGACCAACCTAGACAGCATGCTAAAAAGCAAAGACTTTACTTTGCCAGCAAAGATCCATCTAGTCAAAGCTATGGTTTTTTCCAGTAGTCATGCATGGATGTGAAAGTTGGACTATAAAACAAGCTGAGCCTCAAAGAATTGATGCTTTTGAACTGTGGTGTTGGAGAAGACTCTTGAGGGTCCCTTGGACAGCAAGGAGATCCAACCAGTTCATCCTAAAGAAAATCAGTCCTGAATATTCACTGGAAGGGCTAATGTTGAAACTGAAACTCCAATACTTTGGCCACCTAATGCGAAGAACTGACTCATTGGAAAAGACCCTGATGCTGGGAAAGATTGAAGGCAGAAAGAGAAGGGGACAAACAAATGATGAGATGGTTGGATGGCATCACTGACTCAATGGACATGAGTTTGAGCAATCTCCGGGAGTTGGTGATGGACAGGGAGCCTGGCATACTTCAGTCCATGCAGTCACAGAGTTGGACATGACTGAATGACCGAACTGAAATTGATTATCCCCAAATTTATGAAGAAAATGTCAGATTTTATGGACACTTTCTCCTCTCATGTGACTTTGTTTATCCTTAAATTTTATAGGAAGATTTTAGTTGTTCCCTAGTGGTATTACAGGTCTTCCTGGGAAATAGAATTTCACAGCTATTCTCAGCATCTTCTAGACCTTGTAGACATTCCTTATGAGGTATGGTCATCATTACCACTTTCTATTCAGGATAGGATTGATTTTGTCTTTTCCCTTTAAGTTAGATATCATCATTTACTTATTTTGGTCAGAGAAATGTGTGACATGCATTCTGTCAGGACAGAAGCATTTAAAAGCCAGTATATAAATCGCCACCCCCATCTTTGTGTCGTGGTAATCATCCACATTGTAGAGTATATACACCAAGCATGCCTGATGTGTAATGTGGATTAGATGAGTCATTATTGTTCTAAGCTATCAAGTTATGGAGACTCATTGTTACTACATTGTAACCTGGATTGGCCTGTCTAAAACAAGGATGACTGGCTGAAGGTTATGCAGCTGTCAATTTCATGGTTGACATGAGTTAATTAAAGTAGAGCATTAAAAAACTCTGCACAGATACTGCATTCTTCTATACCAGAAAAGGCTTGCTTCTATTGAAATGTGTTCTGGTATAATGCATTTAATCTAAACCAGGTACATTTATACCTTTATAAACAAAAGACTCAACCTTATCATGGTAGCTGTGCATTCCAGTAGTAAACAGGTGCTTCCCCAATGTACCCATTTTCCAAACTGAGTTAAATTTTGTTTTATGACATTCCTAGCTGGAATAAAAATCTAGTGAATGGAGATTTTTTTT
>SJYW01052849.1:291289-340009 GCA_006410735.1 Raphicerus campestris | reverse complement strand
GAAAAATTGGCTTAAGGCTCAAAGTTCAGAAAACTAAGATCATGGCATCTGGTTCCATCACTTCATGGGAAATAGATGAGGAAACAGTGGAAACAGTGTCAGACTTTATTTTTCTGGGCTCCAAAATCACTGCAGATGGTGATTACGGCCATGAAATTAAAAGACACTTGCTCCTTGGAAGAAAAGCTATGACCAACCTAGACAGCATGCTAAAAAGCAAAGACTTTACTTTGCCAGCAAAGATCCATCTAGTCAAAGCTATGGTTTTTTCCAGTAGTCATGCATGGATGTGAAAGTTGGACTATAAAGCAAGCTGAGCCTCAAAGAATTGATGCTTTTGAACTGTGGTGTTGGAGAAGACTCTTGAGGGTCCCTTGGACAGCAAGGAGATCCAACCAGTTCATCCTAAAGAAAATCAGTCCTGAATATTCACTGGAAGGGCTAATGTTGAAACTGAAACTCCAATACTTTGGCCACCTAATGCGAAGAACTGACTCATTGGAAAAGACCCTGATGCTGGGAAAGATTGAAGGCAGAAAGAGAAGGGGACAAACAAATGATGAGATGGTTGGATGGCATCACTGACTCAATGGACATGAGTTTGAGCAATCTCCGGGAGTTGGTGATGGACAGGGAGCCTGGCATACTTCAGTCCATGCAGTCACAGAGTTGGACATGACTGAATGACCGAACTGAAATTGATTATCCCTAAATTTATGAAGAAAATGTCAGATTTTATGGACACTTTCTCCTCTCACGTGACTTTGTTTATCCTTAAATTTTATAGGAAGATTTTAGTTGTTCCCTAGTGGTATTACAGGTCTTCCTTTCTTGGGAAATAGAATTTCACAGCTATTCTCAGCATCTTCTAGACCTTGTAGACATTCCTTATGAGGTATGGTCATCATTATCACTTTCTATTCAGGATAGGGTTGATTTTGTCTTTTCCCTTTAAGTCAGATATCGTCATTTACTTATTTTTGGTCAGAGAAATGTGTGACATGCATTCTGTCAGGACAGAAGCATTTAAAAGCCAGTATATAAATCTCCACCCCCATCTTTGTGTCGTGGTAATCATCCACATTGTAGAGTATATACACCAAGCATGCCTGATGTGTAATGTGGGTTAGATGAGTCATTATTGTTCTAAGCTATCAAGTTATGGAGACTCATTGTTACTACATTGTAACCTGGATTGGCCTGTCTAAAACAAGGATGACTGGCTGAAGGTTATGCAGCTGTCAATTTCATGGTTGACATGAGTTAATTAAAGTAGAGCATTAAAAAACTCTGCACAGATACTGCATTCTTCTATACCAGAAAAGGCTTGCTTCTATTGAAATGTGTTCTGGTATAATGCATTTAATCTAAACCAGGTACATTTATACCTTTATAAACAAAAGACTCAACCTTATCATGGTAGCTGTGCATTCCAGTAGTAAACAGGTGCTTCCCCAATGTACCCATTTTCCAAACTGAGTTAAATTTTGTTTTATGACATTCCTAGCTGGAATAAAAATCTAGTGAATGGAGATTTTTTTTTGTTTTACTTACTTTGTAAAATATCTAGTACCTAGTAGGTTGCCTGGCACAGAATAATTCATAAATAGTTAACTAATTCAAGTGTGTCATAGTCACTGTAGTTATTGTTCATTGTTTGACTATGCCCTGTGATAAGCCGTAGGGGGAACTTTGCTTTACTAAACATTGTGTTTTACATATTATTCATTCTTCTAAATATCTGGTATACTTTTGACATGTTTTTGAATCATATGATATGTTTTTTTCTTATGGGATAAGAAATTCAGTCCATTTTGAGGTCCTCTTCTAACAACTAATGTATATATTATGTGATTTAATAGATAAGATTTCAATTTTATATGGTGAATATTTTCCTTTTCCCTAATGTTTATTACCTATTTTAGTTGTGTTTTATTTGTTTTTTTTTGTATTATTTTTATAGAGTTTAAATATATACCACATATATATCTACCTTTGTATACACAAAACTCTATTTTATTTTTTAATATCTATGTTTTTTATAGTTTGGAAATTATTTTTAATTATTGCATATATCACTGTATTTTAAAACTTTATTCAAACATTTTAAAGCATACAAAAACCTGCATAGTTCAATTGTAAAAGTGTTAGGATTATTAAACCATGTCATCTGGCTATAAGGCTTTAAGTAGCAAGGGCAATTTAGTTTCAGTGAAATTGCTCACTGCTTCAAGGCTCCTAATTAGAAATTAAAATACCTAGGTGTTTTTTTTTTAAAAACTTCTTTCAAGCTCCATTTCAACATGTTTTAATCTGAACTATATTTTTCTGTTAAATATGATTACTGAGCAATGACAGAGCTCATGGTCGTTCATTGCTCATTCATTACCAGTTTTCATTTATAGTTGAAATGAACATTTTCCCCAATTATATTTTTTAATCATTCCCAATCATCCTTTCTCTTTTATATAAGAGATATTAAGTCTTGAGAAAATTTCTGCAGAGTAATAAAACCTGTTAGATTAGATTAATATACATGGACTGTTCAACTGTTATTAATTTAGACAGACTTTCATTTTTCCTTTTTTGATTACACAGGACATTGATTTATGGTACATGAAATAACCAAATTGCATTTTTGAAATTTAAAATTCTGGAGTCTTTCTTATATTATTTGTCTTGAACTTAGCTTTTTGTCCTTTAAATTATAAAATATATGCTCTTTTTAAATTGAAAGATTTATATTATGTAGTGTAGCAAGTATATTAGCTAAATGTTTGCCTGAGATTACTGGATCATTTTTTATGTCATTACTCTGCTACTGAGTCACAATAGAACACAGCATATTATAAATACTTTTATACTTCCTTTATTAGCTTCATTGTATGTTTACAGTGTTATAATACCACTTTCTTAATTAGTTTTATTGTTTGNTCGTCTTGAACTTAGCTTTTTGTCCTTTAAATTATAAAATATATGCTCTTTTTAAATTGAAAGATTTATGTAGTGTAGCAAGTATATTAGCTAAATGTTTGCCTGAGATTACTGGATCATTTTTTATGTCATTACTCTGCTATTGAGTCACAATAGAACACAGCATATTATAAATACTTTTATACTTCCTTTATTAGCTTCGTTGTATGTTTACAGTGTTATAATACCACTTTCTTAATTAGTTTTATTGTTTGTGCTGTGGTTAGTCACTCGGTCATGTCCGACTCTTTGCAATCCTATGGACTATAGCCTGCCAGTCTCCTCTGTCCGTGGGGATTCTTCAGGCAAGAATACTGGAGTGGGTTGCCATGCCCTCTTCTAGGGAATCTTCCCAACTCAGGGATTGAACCCAGATCTCCTGCATTGCAGATGGATTCTTTACTGTCTGAGCCACCAGGGAACCCCAGTTTTATTATTTATACCTCTTTGAGTGGAGAAGGCAGTGGCACCCCACTCTAGTACTCTTGCCTGGAAAATCACATGGACAGAGTAGCCTGGAAGGCTGCAGTCTATAGGATCGCTGAGGGGTGGGCACAACTGAGTGACTTCACTTTCACTTTTCACTTTCATGCATTGGAGAAGGAAATGGCAACCCACTCCAGTGTTCTTGCCTGGAGAATCCCAGGAANAGGCTGCAGTCCATAGGATCGCTAAGGGGTGGGCACAACTGAGTGACTTCACTTTCACTTTTCACTTTCATGCATTGGAGAAGGAAATGGCAACCCACTCCAGTTTTCTTGCCTGGAGAATCCCAGGAACGGGGGAGCCTGGTGGGCTACCGTCTCTGGGGTCGCACAGAGTCGGACATGACTGAAGTGACTTAGCAGCAGCAGAGTGAGAAAAAAGTTTTTGTTCCAAGGCTATAAAGAAAAGATGTTGGTAAGGCCACTGCTCCATCTCACTCTGATAGATGCCAAGAATATATATATATACATATATAGCTGATTATGTGTCTTTAGGAACCTAAACTCAGAGCTGGTCATCAGTGTCCATTTATGAGTGACCCTAGGCCCCATAGTGAATATAGAAGGAAGAATTTTGGCAAATCTTCTATATGCCTAAGTGTAGTACTTCTGGGAAGTGTATATGCTGGTACTTTGTGTATATGTATATGCCCTGGTGGAGTGTAAACCCTAAGGTTAGTTGAGAGAGTGTTAGGGAGAACCCACTCAATAAAAGTGCTTGAATGGAGAGAATACATGGGTTAATGGCAGGACAGCATCAGGTAGACTGATATTTAGCTTTTCTCCCAAGTAGATGACAAGAACCTGAAGTCTGCAACATAGAAATCTTCTGGGCTTACTCAATCACAACATTTATTTTTCCTTCCTCAGAGAATCTGACAATCAATCAAAGAGAGATATCAGTATTTTCCAAAATGATGGGGACTGATAGTCCATCAGAGGCCACATACACTGGCTCCTACTTCTCCTAAGTCTCTTCCCTGGAGGAGGGCATGGCAACCCACTCCACTATTCTTGCCTGGAGAATTCCGTGAACAGAGAAGTCTGGCCGGCTACAGTCCGTAGGATTGCAGAGTCGGACACTACTGAGTGACTATTACTTCACTTAACTTCATAACCCTGTCAGGTTAATGCCCAAATTCCTTAGTTGGCATATGTAAAGAGCTTGACAGTGGCATCCCCAAATTTATCAACCAATGCATACAGAGTGCCTTTGTGGAGCTATTGTCTAATCACTGGGAGAAGGATAAAGACCTTTAGAGGCACATAGTCTCTAATTTCCTGAAATGTGCATGTCAGCGGATTGGCACAGAGACAGAGGTATTCAGCCATAATTGCATAATTAAATAAATATAATTATGAGAAGTGCTACAAAGGAAAAATACAGGATGCTATAACAACTAACAAATGAAGAATGGAGGGCAGCAGAGAAAGGAGGGCAGCACAGATAAGATAAAGAGGAAAGAGCCTAAGACAGAAAAAAAAAAAAAAAGCCTGGCAAGTTCGAAGAAATGTGGTGGAACTCTTGTGGGCAAATTTCCATTGAATGAGAAGAGAGCACAAAGCCTAAGATGTTGCTCTTTTATTAGGCAGATTCCAGATCCTACAAGACTTTAGAGACCAGGTTATAGACGTTGATTTTGTCTTAATGCTAATGAAACCTAACATCTGTAGAGATCTTANTTCCATTGAATGAGAAGAGAGCACAAAGCCTAAGATGTTGCTCTTGTATTAGGCAGATCCCAGATCCTACAAGACTTTAGAGACCAGGTTATAGACGTTGATTTTGTCTTAATGCTAATGAAACCTAACATCTGTAGAGATCTTAGGGCCCACTCAACATGAATGGCAGGTATGGCATAAAAGGATACTAGTTCTTACCTATCAGTCCTTGTTGTGGAGATTATTATAAGTATTCTGAGACTTTTTATGAGTGGTTATTTGAGCCAGAATGATTATTTGAGTAAAATTCATCCAAGGTCAGACTCAAAGTACAAGCAAGTCTCTTTAAGAGAGTCTGTAATTCACCATCACATTTGACCCTTATCAGCATAAACATTAGTTTGAGTTCAGTGTATAAAAATCCAATTTTGGATCAGTGTACAAACTGGGAAAAAGTGCTTTCAAAATATCATGCAGTGTCCTGGGTTGCAAGTTTCTCTATTTCTTTGTAGCATCAATAAAGCAGGCTAGCTTGTAAAGCTTCCTTTGGCTTTTCAGTGTGTCTTGCTATTGCTCTAATGTGGAAGGGCATAATGGTCACAAATATAAAAAGCTCTTTTACATTAAATTACACAGAATAAATTTCTCTGCTCAGAAGATGATAGCAACTGATTTCTTCAATTTAGTCACAGAAGATTCTAACATTAAATCTGAAGCTACTGCAGAGTGATCCAACTTTGAAGATTACAGTGATGATAATGGGGCTTCTAGTGAACTAAATTAATGTTTATGGCTTTTTCTTTCCTGCTTTCATTGTTAATGCTGCTACTCCTGCTGATGCTCGGTTCTGGTGTGTGTGGTTTTCTCAGTACTGTTGGCATTTGAGACTGGCTTTAAGAACAGAAATAGAATAATGTACTTGCAAATGAATAAAATTCCACAAAATTTTATAATTTGATAGGACTGACAGTGATGTTAAGTTTACTACTTACTTATATATTTGTACTTTTCCCACCTAAATTTAGTTTTGCTACCATACATAAACTTCATCTTAGAATTTCCTTGCATTTGAAAATGCTTATCAAAAGTACTTAAATTCTCTTTAATAAGACTGTTTATTGCCTTAATTAGTGCACATATTTTATATAATATTAATTTTATTATTCTTACTTTTTTCTGTCAATTTTAATATTATATTTTAATATTGTTTCTTTTTCTTTAGAAGCAAATTCATTATGATTTCCGCAAAATTGAAACGTATACCAGATTCTTTTACCTATTCTTTTATCTGTCATATTTTATAGGCTATTTTAAAAGATACAATTCTGAATTATTGTCCTTGTCAAAATTTAAATCCTCAGTAAGAAACAGTTTTTAATGGTGGCTTAAAGGTTAAAGCGTCTACCTCCAATGCAGGAGATCTGGGTTCGATCCCTGGGTCGGGAAGATCCCCCGGAGAAGGAAAATGGTAACCCACTCAGTATTCTTACCTGGAGAATCCCACGGATGGAGAAGCCTGGTGGGCTACAGTCCATGGGGTTACAAAGAGTCAGACACAACTGAGCGACTTCACTTTATAATTTTCCACCAAATGGATATCATTTACCTTACTTAAACTGTTATCCAATGGAGATTGAGTTTGGTTTTACACTTGTATCACAATTTCACCAAATATTTCTTGTAGAGCAATAAGAATTGTTAGAGTCACTGGTCCCAGAATATCAAGTTGCCTTGCAATAGAGTGAGCAGAAGAGAGGGCTCCCTCTTCCTCAGTAGGAATGTCTGAATGAACTCAGTTTCCTGCAGGACCAAGTTGTGGCTTCTTCTTAGAAGCTTGAATCTGAATTTAATAAAGATCTGCAATGCTAACTTTAAGAATTCAAGAAAATTCTCTTTATACCTAGAGTTGACCAATAGATTACCTGATGCCTAGGTCCTTCCTGTTTATCCCTACTAAAGTATGTTTGTAAGTTTACACTATGAGTTGATGAAGTGTCAGTGTTCTTCCTTGGGGACACTGTCCCACTGGTCCCCACAGGTGTCTTCCTGGGATGATGCTTATACAATGAACCATGGCTCTTCTATTGCCTGGCTTTCAGAATCTCCTAAGAAGGCCTGTTCCTTAACCTTTACTGTGTGGCATTACGGTAATTGCCTTCATTCACCTCGCTGTAGTCCTAGGACATACATTTTTGCAGGTATATCTGATTGCTTCTCTAAAAAGAAAATAAATAAAATATTCACTGCATTTTAGAATCCTTGAAATGCCAGGAAATTTGCTAAGCTTTCATGAGTTTTATTTTACTTAATTATTTAATTTGATGAAGGTTCAGTAACCCCATTTTACAAATGAGAGTCTAGACTGAAAATTTAAAGACCTAAATATTTTTCCTAGTCACATAAGTAATTAAGATAGAGCTGCTATCTGGGTCCAGCTCTGAAAAAGATAAAAGCAAACTTCTTTCTTTTCTGAAACTAGGGAAAGGGGTTGATAAAGAACACATTGAAGGGGTAGGAAACACTGTGCTAGGGCCAAGTAATGCAAAGGGAAGGATGGGAAGCTCGGCACAAACATTAGAGCTTTAAGATTTTGTTCTTGAAAAGTCCATTTCAGGTCCATTTCAAGTCCACTTTGGACTAGAAAGCTGATAGCTGAGGAGGAGAGGAGGTAAGGCTTATGTTCATCCCACAGGAGGGGAAATTTTTAACTAGCACATTGTTTGAGTTGTTTGGAAGCATGTTTTACTTTCAGAATGAAGGCTTAAAGTGATAAGTATAACTTTTCTCACTTGGTGAATTGAGAGACTTGGCTAAGGTATTGATATGTGAGAGTTACAAACATAAGGTTAGGTGGTTACCATGCAATTTAAAATAGGAGGCATAAAGGCATGTTGGTACAAAATAATGACCTGGAATTGGCAATGAGGAAACAAGTGAATATTCACATGACATCTAGGTCCTGAGATAAAAGGAGGATGCATGCATGTTATGCTAAGTCACTTCACTCATGTCCAGCTCCTTGCAAACCTATGGACTATAGCCCACCAGGCTTGCTGTCCATGGGATTCTCCAGGCAAGAATACTGGAGTGGGTTGCCATTTCCTTTTCCAGGGGATCTTCCTGACCCAGGGATTCAACCTGCGTCTTCTGTGTCTCCTGCATTGCAGATGGATTCTTTACCACTGAGCCACCATGGTGGCAGATTTAAAGACTGCTTCCAATATAGAAACTGAAGCAAAGTCAGGACTCAGTCACACCAAAAGCTAAGAACTTCCTGTGAAAAGATGGAGGGTGGATAAGTTCTTAACTACAGGAGGGAAGGAGCCAATATTCCAATTAGAAGTAGAAAGACANACAATGAACCATGGCTCTTCTATTGCCTGGCTTTCAGAATCTCCTAAGAAGGCCTGTTCCTTAACCTTTACTGTGTGGCATTACGGTAATTGCCTTCATTCACCTCGCTGTAGTCCTAGGACATACATTTTTGCAGGTATATCTGATTGCTTCTCTAAAAAGAAAATAAATAAAATATTCACTGCATTTTAGAATCCTTGAAATGCCAGGAAATTTGCTAAGCTTTCATGAGTTTTATTTTACTTAATTATTTAATTTGATGAAGGTTCAGTAACCCCGTTTTACAAATGAGAGTCTAGACTGAAAATTTAAAGACCTAAATATTTTTCCTAGTCACATAAGTAATTAAGATAGAGCTGCTATCTGGGTCCAGCTCTGAAAAAGATAAAAGCAAACTTCTTTCTTTTCTGAAACTAGGGAAAGGGGTTGATAAAGAACACATTGAAGGGGTAGGAAACACTGTGCTAGGGCCAAGTAATGCAAAGGGAAGGATGGGAAGCTCGGCACAAACATTAGAGCTTTAAGATTTTGTTCTTGAAAAGTCCATTTCAGGTCCATTTCAAGTCCACTTTGGACTAGAAAGCTGATAGCTGAGGAGGAGAGGAGGTAAGGCTTATGTTCATCCCACAGGAGGGGAAATTTTTAACTAGCACATTGTTTGAGTTGTTTGGAAGCATGTTTTACTTTCAGAATGAAGGCTTAAAGTGATAAGTATAACTTTTCTCACTTGNCTGAGGCGGAGAGGAGGTAAGACTTATGTTCATCCCACAGGAGGGGAAATTTTTAACTAGCACATTGTTTGAGTTGTTTGGAAGCATGTTTTACTTTCAGAATGAAGGCTTAAAGTGATAAGTATAACTTTTCTCACTTGGTGAATTGAGAGACTTGGCTAAGGTATTGATATGTGAGAGTTACAAACATAAGGTTAGGTGGTTACCATGCAATTTAAAATAGGAGGCATAAAGGCATGTTGGTACAAAATAATGACCTGGAATTGGCAATGAGGAAACAAGTGAATATTCACATGACATCTAGGTCCTGAGATAAAAGGAGGATGCATGCATGTTATGCTAAGTCACTTCACTCATGTCCAGCTCCTTGCAAACCTATGGACTATAGCCCACCAGGCTTGCTGTCCATGGGATTCTCCAGGCAAGAATACTGGAGTGGGTTGCCATTTCCTTTTCCAGGGGATCTTCCTGACCCAGGGATTCAACCTGCGTCTTCTGTGTCTCCTGCATTGCAGATGGATTCTTTACCACTGAGCCACCATGGTGGCAGATTTAAAGACTGCTTCCAATATAGAAACTGAAGCAAAGTCAGGACTCAGTCACACCAAAAGCTNTCAACCTGCGTCTTCTGTGTCTCCTGCATTGCAGATGGATTCTTTACCACTGAGCCACCATGGTGGCAGATTTAAAGACTGCTTCCAATATAGAAACTGAAGCAAAGTCAGGACTCAGTCACACCAAAAGCTAAGAACTTCCTGTGAAAAGATGGAGGGTGGATAAGTTCTTAACTACAGGAGGGAAGGAGCCAATATTCCAATTAGAAGTAGAAAGACATAGAGGGAAGAAAAGCCAAGTCCAGGGAGATTACTGAGAGCTCAGAAAATACGTTGATGCTAAATCTAAAGAGCACGATTATGAATTAAATTCATAGGTTCTATAGAACCTATGAGAGTCTCTATAGCTGAGAGTCCCTGTCTAAGTTTCTAATATTTTCTCAAAACAGATTTCTAAAGTCACTGTCAAACTCATTTCTACAGTAAATCACATTAAAAAGCATCAAGGAAATTTTTTTGATCCTGAAACCAAATATATTCTCCTTGACTCTGATACATCAAAACATAGCAGAGATTATAATCAACCAAATCATTGTTAACCAAAATGGATTAATATACAGTTTTCATTCATAATTCTNTCTGAAAGAGATGGGAATACCAGACCACTTGACCTACCTCTTGAGAAACCTGTTTGCAGGTCAGGAAGCAACAGTTAGAACTGGACATGGAACAAGAGACTGGTTCCAAATAGGAAAAGGAGTACATCAAGGCTGTATATTGTCACCCTGCTTATTTAACTTAGATGTAGAGTACATCATGAAAAACGCTGGGCTGGATGAAGCAAAAGCTGGAATCAAGATTGCCGGGAGAAATATCAATTACTTCAGATATGCAGATGACACCATTTTTATGGCAGGAAGTGAAGAGGAACCAAAATACCTCTTGATGAAAATGAAAGAGGAGAGTAAAAAAGTTGGCTTAAAGATCAGCACTCAGAAAACGAAGATCATGGCATCTGGCCCCATCATGGGAAATAGATGGGGAAACAGTGGAAATGGTGTCAGACTTTATTTTTGGGGCTCCAAAATCACTGCAGATTGTGACTGCAGCCATGAAATTAAAAGACGCTTATGCCTTGTGAGGAAAGTTATGACCAGAATATTAAAAAGCAGAGACATTACTTTGCCAACAAAGGTCTGTCCAGTCAAGGCTATGGTTTTTCCAGTGGCCATGTATGGATGTANAATTAAAAGACGCTTATGCCTTGTGAGGAAAGTTATGACCAGAATATTAAAAAGCAGAGACATTACTTTGCCAACAAAGGTCTGTCCAGTCAAGGCTATGGTTTTTCCAGTGGCCATGTATGGATGTAAGAGTTGGACTGTGAAGAAAGCTGAGGGCCGAAGAATTGATGTTTTTGAACTGTGGTGTTGGAGAAGACTCTTGAGAGTCCCTTGGACTGCAAGGAGATGCAACCAGTCGATTATAAAGGAGGTTGGCCCTGGGTGTTCATTGGAAGGATGGATGCTGAAGCTGAAACTTCAATACTTTGGCCACCTCATGTGAAGAGTTGACTCACTGGAAGAGACTCTGATGCTGGGAGGGATTGGGGGCAGGAGGAGAAGGGGATGACAGAGGATGAGATGGCTGGATGGCATCATGGACTCGATGGACATGAGTTTGAGTGAACTCCGGGAGTTGGTGTTGGACAGGGAGGCCTGGCGTGCTGTGAATCATGGGTCGCAAAGAGTCGGACACGACTGAGTGACTGAACTGAACTGAACTGAACTGTAAGACAAGTAATTTTGAAATCATTTTTCGTATGCTCTTTTTTCAACCTGATTATATGTATATGTGAGTCATCTCTTCAGATTGAAGAGATTTAAAAATCAGATTGTTTTCTTGTTGCGTTTTAAGAACGCTTTTGTATTTTAGATAATACTCATTTACCAAATATGCCTTTTGTAAGTATTTTCTCTCGGTTTGTGACTTATCTTCACATTCCCTTGACATTGCCTTTCACAGAAAGACTTTTTTAATTATAATGAAATCCAGTTTACTAATTACTTCTTTCATAGACTATGCCTTTGGATTGTATCTTAAAAAGTAATTGCTGTATTCAAAATCATCTAGATTTACTCCTGTGTTATTTTTTAGGAATTTTAGAGATTCGTGTTTTACACTGAATTTTTTTATAATTCATTTTGAGTTAATTTTTATAAAAGCTGTAAGTTCTGTGCCTAGACTCTTGTGGGGGGTTTTCAGGGCAGAAGGTGGTGAGGAGAATATGGATGTCTAGAAGTTCCAAGTTGTTTTTTGAAAAGACTCTCTTTGCTCCAGTATTTTGTCTTTATTCCTTTGTCAAAGATTAGTTGTCATTGGAGTATTTATATGCATCTGTTTCTGGGCTTTCTATTCTTTTCCATCCTTTTGTTAAGTCTTTTAAAATTGCCACACTGTTTTGATGACTGTAGTTTTATAGTGAATCTTGAAATTGGGTAACATTTGTCTTTCAGTTTTGTTCTTCTACTTCAATATTGTGTTCTCTCAGTTTTTAAAATGTATCTTTATCAAAAGGGCTCAAGCTTATTTTCCAGGGACTATTATATAAGCTTTATCTTATTTAAGTATTACAAAATGTTTTATGAGGCAGATTAAAACCTCTCAAATGAAGACTATGGAATTTGTATTCATGATTCATAAGGGTAAAGAAAATTTATAGTAAGCAAGAGAGCTTAAAGTTTTAAACTTTTAAATATGATTCCAGATGGCACACTTTAAGATTTTTCTTCTTTTCCTTTCCTCTTATCCCCTTTCTCCCTCCTACCCTTTATTCCTTCCTCTCTCCTTTTATTCCTTATTTCCTCATTTAGGCTTCCCTGGCAGCTCAGTGGCAAAGAATCTATCTGCAATGCAGTAGACATGGGTTTGATACCTGGGTCAGGAAGATCCCCTCGAGGAGGAAATAGGAACACACTCCAGTGTTCTTGCCTGGGAAATCCCATGGACAGAGAAGCTTGGTGGGCTTATGGCCCACTGAGTCACAAAGAGTCAGATGTGACTGAGTGCAGGCACTATAGGGGAGCTGTGAAAAAAAAAAAAAACAAATCTAATTCAGCCTTTTTACAGCTTATGGTGAACTGTGGGGAACTGATTGGAAGGTTAGGAGAAAACAATAAAGAAAATAAATCAGAAAACAATATATTAGATTGTAATAATTCCTCTGGAGAAAAATTAAGCAAGTAAAGAGGATAATAAATACAGGAATGTCATTGTAGTTTTAAATATGCTCATGAGAGTATGCTTCTGCTAAGAAGGTACCAGTTGGGCAGAGACTTAAGGAAGGAAAGAGCTGAAATGGCATAGTCATAACTGAGAGGAAAAGTTTCTAGGCAGAGCAACCATCTATAAAAAATGTTCTAAGATAGTAACATACTTGGATTTTTTGAAAAGGAAGAAGAAGACAAAATGAGTGGAGAAAGTTATGGTAGGAATGAAATCAGAGGAATAATTAGATGCTAGACTTTGTATAATATTTTTATGTCCAGATCTACACAATGGTTCTTAATGGATGAGTTTCCTCTACTAGTTGTTGTTCAAGCTTCTTAAGAGACTCAGTCTTAATTTAAGCAATATTTCATAGAGTTTTTGTTTATGATCTCATGAATTGTTTAAAAAACACATACTACTTTACTTAATCTAACTTTGAAAAAACTTCTCATTTTGCTAGACTCTGACTATACTGTAGTTGCTACTTATGCAGTTTAACTATAAACATATTGACAAATTAATACGAATTTGTCAGCTTAATGAATTATTGGAATGAAAATTTTGACCAATCTTTAACATTGTTATTTAAGTCTAAAACTTCCATTTCCAATAGAGCTGAATCTATAGAAGGAACCCTTTTAAGTTTACCTGTATAAAACATTAAGTTTAGAGACCAAGCTAGACATGAAAATTGTCAAGGAGTGATATGTGTATGTATTAATATAGCCCTAAGCATGTCTGCTCATTGAGCATCTCTATCATCAGAGGTGAGCAAAAATCCATGAAGGAGAATTTTAACTTCGAATTAGAATGTGGAAAATTACAAAAGATACCACTGTTGCTTGAACAAAACCTTTTGGATGACTGTGGGGATTATAGTTGTTATTGTCCTGTGAAAATGTTTTGGTTTTAACCCATTTAAGAAGTGATGATGAAAAAAACCAAAAACATGATGAACTAAGTTCCAGAAAGTAATGAGCCCTTAATTGGCACATAGAAAGCTTTGACTACTTCTTATACCTGGTTGATACTAAGAAGAGGACAGATATACCATAGCCTGCAGTAATGAGAAACTATTTGACCCTTTATGAAACTTAGTCTGAAGAGCCCAGTCACACACAGCACAGGTCTTCATCCACCTGTTTAATCTTTCCCATGAGTTGTCACTTAGTGTAATGCAGTATTGTGCTCAAGTCTGGGAGGAGAAAGGGAAATTTGAATGATATTTCTGCTGAGCACATAGGCCCTTCTACAAGAAGAGCAAGGCAGGGGCCTGAAATATGAGACAGCCAGGAGAGATTTAAGAAGTCCTCTGTGACATTCCAGGCTTTTGCAGACAGTAAGACAGCTATTTCCTAAAGGCTCAGAAAGATGGGGCAAGCCTGGAGGGCAAAGTGAACTCCTCAAGTTCCTCCCTAAACGCTAGGCATTACAGCAATCTGAAATACTGGAGAATTGACTATAAAACAAAACTGATGTCAGTTCTACTATTTTCTATTGGTTAAAACAAATCACAGAGTCAGGGCCCAATTAAGTGGTCAGGGAAGGTAACTCCTATTCTTGAGAGTTGCTGCAAAATGACATTGCAGTGTCATGTGGGAGTGATTTGTTGGCAGGAAGACCAGGATATTTTGATAATCCAGAAGAAAAAGAGTTCTGAATGAAGGAAGTGACACTGTTTAGTGAAAAAAGAGGACAGGCATCAGATGGGAGAAAGATTTTGAAAATTTAACCAACAGGACTTTGTGATCAATTATTAAAGTTGTGGGAAACATATGAAAACATAAGTTTATCAACTTGTATTAGTACAGCTAGACTTTTGACATTTCACTTGGCATAACTTTTTGACTGTTTTGATATAATCTCCATAATTACCTCCTTTGAAGGTTTCATGAGGCTTTATACACTTCATTTGGACATTGTCACTCTTCCTTTATCATTGAACATGTATCAGTGTTCAGGTATCTATGTTCATTTATCAATGAACATGTTCATTTATTGATGAACAGGTAGCAAATGTCATTACTCTTTATATGTGTAATACCTGTGGAACATATGTATGTGTGGTGTGTTTTCTACTTAATTGCTCCCATATTGATTCCTTTTAAAAGTTTCTAATGTCATACTGTACATGGCTGCTATTAATGAATTATATTTAGAAATATATTCTCTGGTTAAGCACCAATAGACATTCAGTAGGAAAAATGTACTCTCCTGGTAGTTGGGATTATATTTCAGCACTACAAAACTTTATGAATTTTTCTCAGAACCCAATGCTGTTAATAAACAACCAAAAAGATGGCTTCTACCCTCAAAAGCTAGATGTTCTGTGTTACAGTGCAATCTGTGGTGTCATGTCTTTATTTTGATATTACATATATCAAAAAAATTAAAGTATTTTCTATAAGGTTTCACTTCCGTAGAATATTGGCTACACTTTAAGCAATCATTTTCTCTATCCATATATGGAAATATTATAGATAGATATATTGATATTTTTACCATTTTGTTTCTTAATTCTCTGCTAGAATTTCTATATATTTGAGTGAAATATGAATCAATGAAAAATTTGATCGTGTATAAAAAAGTCAACAGGTAACATAGGAATTCCAGAATCTTAGTTTAGTGATGATACAACAGTAAAGCAAATTATATTTTATAACATAAAGTAATATCAGTGCTAGCATTGACCAAATGTGAGTAAGAGAACTGCCACCAGAATGTCTCTCAGAAATCATGATGTGATATATAAAATTCTTTGTCATCCATAGATGAATAGAGTAAGCTTGTCCTGAAGCAAAATCTTGAATTTCTTCTTCTCTTAACAGACAACCTTAGGAAATATTGAATCTTGAAAATATTAAATACTGAATATTGATTCTTAAAATGAGCATGTAATTTCTCACTGTTTTGAACTGAGACTGTCATTTTAATGTGACTCTGACATTTTAATAGTGTTATATCATTTCTATTGCTCCTTTAGAAAGCATATTTATCTAAAATTATTTCATGCCAATGAATACAATATTTTTAAAATAATGTAGCTCACACATTTAAATGGGGGATTAACATCACTATGAACTGAATGTTAATGTCCCCCTGCAATTCATATGTTGAAGCCCTCATCTCTGGAGTAATGGTATCTGGAGGTTGGACCTGGGAAGTAAAGTCAAGAAAGTGGAACCCTCATGAATGGATTAGTGTACTTAGCCAAGACTCAAGAGAGATTTTTCTCTCTCTGCCATATGGGGGTAATGTAAAACCATGACTATCTGTGAAATCAGGAAAAAGTTTCTCACCACTGAATGTGTTGGCATAAAACATTAGAATAAATACCTTGGTCTTGTACTTCCTAACCTCCCCAGATTTGAGAAATGAATGTTTATTGTTTAAGTCACCCAGTCTATGGTCTTTTGTTATAGCAGCTAACTAAGGCAGACATGTAATTAAATCTGTATCTCAAACGATTCTCTCATTTCTTTTCTGATTGTTGCCCCCTTTGATAGAGGATTCATTAATTTTATGTCACTTGGAATAAATAAGTGATTAGAAAGGGCTAGTAGCAAGTAGAAATATTTCTTCCATTTTGTTTCATTTTTCAAAATTCCAACACGCTTAGGCTGAGATCGATGAGAACTGCCCACTGTTAAGGTCAGTGTGGTCTAATTAGTTTTGCTACATTGCTACTGTAATTTTGCTTGACATGACATTGAGGGGAGGCTCAGCAAGTAATCAGCATCTAACAACCATGATGAGGATTAGTTACACCTAGTGACAGAGTAATTAGCAACTGTATGTACCACTTCATATGAAGGGGAAGACAAACTGTGATGCCCTTTCCCTTGTAAAAATATCAGTGATTGTCCCATTTTTACTAAAAAAAAACATTTAATTCATGAAAACTTCTCAATAATAAAAATCTACATGTTATACAGATTATAAATATCCTGGACTGCAGGTTTAAGAGATGACGTGACTTAGTAATTTATCAAATTCTCTGGTACTAAACTGTTTTCAGATTCTATGCCACAGAAATCCACCTTATTTTAGAGATTTGGTAAAAGCTACTTGTGAAATGAAGTGAACTTTAATATCTATTTAGTGACAATATTTCAAGAGTTTATTTAGAGATGTATTCTGGGACATTGACTTTTCTTTGAATGTATGCTGGAAAGACTTTAGTCAGATCTTTTTCTCAAAGCTGAAGTGAAGACAAACTAGTTCATTGGGGATCTATTTTTTCTTGAATATATAAGAAATAATTTACCTAGATTCCAAGATTTGTTCTTATTTTTTCACAAACTCCTTGATTGATGTACTCATCTCTTTAGGTTGGTGTGTTGAAGTGTCTGATTCATAATATTTTAATTTCTTGAGTATTTATTTTTGAAGATAGAACAAGATTTAATCAAATTCTGAAATGTTTCCTTTTTTTCTCGAACACTATTCTATTTTGAATTGTTTCTTAGCTGAGTGATTCTTTCTGTTGAAGTTTAAAGCATTTGTCCTGATTCATTGCTCAGACTTGATAGTCTTTTTACTATTCTTTGTAGTGATCATTTGTACACTTGACAACAATTGTCATTTTTTTTCTCTCCATAGAAATAACAAAAAAATTCAAGTCATTGGTTTTCCTCAAGGAATCCATGTCCTCATTTGTGCAAAGTTTGGTCGTAGAACTGTAAAGCTGGAATTTTCCCTTTGAATATGTCAAATACCCACAGACTTATACTGATAGGAAATAAAATAATAATTATGAAATAAGTTAATTTATGTTTTGATACTCTTTAGAAATACTTGATGTCCTCTTTGTGGTGAGACTATAGAGATTGCCAAAGCCTAAAATTAGTAATGGTGATTAACTAATGGCCAAATGTCTACTTGCTTTCTAAAATACTATAGAATGCTGCCTTTTCAATCTCTAATATCACTTGAGAAATTTTTTATCATCTTTCAAGAAATTATCTACACAAATGTGTATAATTACTTTATCTTCTCTTAGGCTGTTTCTTCTATAGGAAGGAAACCCTGTTCTCACTGCAGAGAGTATACAAATTACCTGGTTTGGTTGTTTGTTTGAAGGGAAAGTAATATTTATTGAGATACAATTTATAGTATAAAATACACCAGGTATCAGTTCAGTTGCTCAGTCGTGTCTGACTCTTTGCGACCCCACGAATCGCAGCACACCAGGCCTACTTGTCTATCACCATCTCCTGCAATTCACTCAGACTCACATTCATCGAGTCAGTGATGCCATCCAGCCATCTCATCCTCTGTTGTCCCCTTCTCCTCCTGCCCNTGACTTCCACTGTATAATTATAAGGGATTTGATTTAGGTCATACCTGAATGGTCTAGCGGTTTTCCCTACTTTCTTCAATTTAAGTCTGAATTTGGTAATAAGGAGTTCATGATCTGAGCCACAGTCAGCTCCTGGTCTTGGTTTTGTTGACTGTATAGAGCTTCTCCATCTTTGGCTGTATAAAATATAATCAATCTGATTTCAGTGTTCACCATCTGATGATTTCCATGTGTAGAGTCTTCTCTTGTGTTGTTGGAACAGGGTGTTTGCTATGACCAGCGCATTTTCTTGGCAAAACTCTATTAATCTTTGCCCTGCTTCTTTCCACATTCCAAGGCCAAATTTGCCTATTACTCTAGGTGTTTCTTGACTTTNCTTCTCTTGTGTTGTTGGAACAGGGTGTTTGCTATGACCAGCGCATTTTCTTGGCAAAACTCTATTAATCTTTGCCCTGCTTCTTTCCACATTCCAAGGCCAAATTTGCCTATTACTCTAGGTGTTTCTTGACTTTCTACTTTAGCATTCCAGTCTCCTATAATGAAAAGGACATCTTTTTTTGGTGTTAGTTCTAAAAGGTCTTGTAGGTCTTCATAAAACTGTTCAACTTCAACTTCTTTAGCGTTACTGGTTGGGGCATAGACTTGGATAAGTGTGATATTGAATGGTTTGTCTTGGAGACAAACAGAGATCATTCTGTCATTTTTGAGAGTGCATCCAATTACTGCATTTCAGACTGTTTTGTTGACCATGATGGCTACTCCATTTCTTCTGAGAGATTCCTGCCTGCAGTAGTAGATATAATGGTCATCTGAGGTAAGTTCACCCATTCCAGTCCATTTTAGTTTGCTGATTCCTAGAATATCAACGTTCACCCTTGCCATCTCGTTTGACCACTTCCAATTTGCCTTGATTCATGGACCTGACATTCCAGGTTCCTATGCAATATTGCTCTTCACAGCATCGAATCTTGCTTCTATCACCAGTCACATGCACAACTGGGTATTGTTTTTGCTTTGACTCTATGCCTTCATTCTTTCTTACCTGTACACCAGGTATACACACTTTTAATTACACCATGAGTTTACCTCACTATCTTTGTTGAATTCTCCCAGTCCTGACCAGATCCCTGGCAGGCACAAATCCTCTTTCTGTCAGTTTAGATTAGTATTGCCTGTTCTTAAATTTTTTATGAAGAAATATATTTCACATATACTCTTTTGTGTCTGGAATATATCCCTAAACATAATTATTTTGAGATTCATCCACATTGTTATGTGATTCTGTATTTTATTCTTTTATATTCCTGCATTATATTTCATGGTGTTTGGATATACCACAATTTATTTTCACTGTCTAAGGAGACTAGGATTTTTCCAGTTTGAGTCTATTTAAATAGAGCTCTTATGAACGCTTATCTGTAAGTCATTTTCTGAACTTATATCTTTAGTTTTCTTATGCAAATACCTAGGAGTGAAATTAACTAGTCTTATATAAGGAAATATGAACTTTATAATAATCTGTCAATATGTTTTCCAAAGTTGTCATACCTATTTTATATTCTCATCATTGGTATATGAGAAGTCTAGCTGTTCTTTATCAGTACTTGTTACTGAGATTATAAGTTTAATCATACTAATGGATATGTATTAGTATGTCGTTTTGTTTTTAATTTGCAATTCCATGGTAATTAGTAATGATAAGTACTTTTTAAGTATTTGTAGCCTTTTATATATCTGCTTTTAAAAAGTTTTCAAATTATTTGCTCATTTTTAAATTATCTTTGAATTGCAGCATTTGTTTTATATGTTCTATGTATTTTATATATGTAATATGTAGAACACACATAATTTTTGAAGTCTCTACTGTTTATTTTTCTTCAAAGAATCTCTTAAAAATAGATAGTTTTAATTTTGATGAAGTCTAATTTGTAATTTTTTCCTTTATGAATTTTTAAAATCTTATCTAGGAATCTTGGCCACTGAAAGATCAGATATTTTCTTCTGTATATGATTCATTTTGAGTAATTTTTTTTCATGAGGGAAAATAAGTTTTAAAATGCACATCTAGGTGTTCTAGCCCCATTTCTCCATTGAAATGCTCTATTACCTTGTTAAAATCAATTTTCCATACATGAGAATTTATTTCTGAACTCTTTTCTGTTCATTGATCTGCATATCTATCCATAGTCCAAGTCACATTGTCTCAATTGATTCTATGGTAAATCTGAAATCATGTAGGTAGGGTCCTTTAATTTTGTTTTATTTTTTTTCTTCTAGAATTACTTTGCCTATTTCAGATCCCTGGCAATTCCATATTTATTTTAGCTTCAGCTTGTCAAATTCATCGAATGATTTTATGCATTTGATTAGAATTACCCTAATCCTATAAAAAAATTTTGAAAGAAAATAACATCTTAACAATAATTAGTCTTCTAATTCAAGTACATGGTACATCTCTTCATTTATTTAAATTATCTTTCTTTTCTCTTGGAACTATTTTTATAGTTGTCAGTGTATGATCTAGGCAGACTGCCTACAAGTTGAGTATGAGACCATGAGTCTAGATGAGGGTGTTCAAACACTATATGAGATATAAAACACTATGGAAGGCAAATCTGCATGCTGATATGTGTGAAATATGGGCCATGGTCATATAGAAAGATGTTTTATCAGAATTGGTTATGTAAGGATTATGTTTTATCGAGTATATCTACCATGAGTGATAGATTTTTGACTGAAATTGCCAACAAAGTGTGACCTGGCCTAATTCTATCCACAGTAATAAGTTAAAGTGATAGAACTCAGACAGCAATGATTATACCAAAAAGGTAAGCTCAACTTGACTGTCACTGCACAGTCCAAAGAACTATGTAAAATTTACCATGCAAGAAAAAACACAAAAAAGTTCTATAATTAAATACACTGTGCAACTGATGTATGTCTTTTTCCGCAAGGAGTTGGGAAATCCTTACCCAGTTGAGACTGAAAAAAAAAAAAAGTGCTATACTTAGGCTTCTCTGAACTTTTTTATTTCTTATCCTCATTACTATTGAAAATTAAGCTAATTTGCAACAGAGATTCTGTCTCCCTTGCTTACAACCAAATTGCCAATCCCTCAAAGAATGCTTTATCTAGCATCTAGAGCATTTTGAGTACTTAACAGACACTTGTTAAATCATTACATGTTTTCCTTTGTCTCTGTCATTTGGAAATTTACTCTAATATCCTTCCACTAAAATCTGTTTTCATCTTTCATACATTTATTTGTATATGAAATAAAGATTTATTGAATATTCATATATGCCAGGATCTATATTAGGTTCCAAGAAACCAAAAGACAAAACCAAATAGAACAGATGTTGTCCTAACTGAAGAAACTTTTCATTCTCTAATTGATCAACAAATAATTCCTTAACTGGGCTTCCCAGGTGGCACTAGTGGTAAAGAACCCGCCTGACAATGTAGGAGACATAAGAGACCAGGTTTCCATTCTCGGGCCAGGAAGATCCCCTGGAGGAGAGCATGGCAACCCACTCCAGTATTCTTGCCTGGAGAATCCCACAGAGAGAGGAGGCTGGTGGATGACAGTCCATAGGGTCGCAGAATTGGAGACAATTGAAGTGACTTAATATGCATGCAACTCCTTAACTAGAAACCTCATCTGCCTTTCTTTATCTATAGTTAACTGCTACAGCAATAGATTCAGAAACAGTTTCTTATCTCCAAGGCTTTGGTTATATAGATTTCTTCCATGTCTGTTGCCAAACTTCCATTACTTTGTCTAATAATTCCTACTTTTGGTACATTTCAAATTTGACTTTTCTTTGAAGCACATTTCTCAGATACTGGACCAAGATTCTCTGTGTTACAGTAATTCCTATCATCTGATTTCTTCCCTTGAGTGATTAGCATTTTGGCTCTGATTTAGATTATAAAATCTTGAAGTACATGACCATATCTCAACAATCTATATTATGTAACATGGTAGAGCTCACTATCACACTAGAAATTGAGATTTCTTTCCATTTGCTGCACAGTGTTCACTGCCTATTTATCTTACAATGATTTTTTTGTTTGGTACTTCATTAGACTTCCCCAAAGAAACAGAGCCAGTGAGACATCTGTGCATTTAATTATCTACGAGTCTATATATCTGTCTATTGATCAATAGTTTGTTTCAGTTGCTATGTCATGTCTGATTCTTAACCATCCCATAGACTGTAGCCTTCCAGGCTCCTCTGTCCATGGGATTCTCCAGACAAGATTGCTGGAGTGGGTTGCCTATTCCTTCTAGAGAGATTTATTTTAAGGAATTGGCTCACAGAGTTTTGGGGACTGGTGAGCCCAAAATCTATACAGCAGTCTAGTGGTCTAGAAATTCAGGGAAGAGTTAATATTACAGACTTAAATATAAAATCTATAGGCTGGAAACTCAGGCAGAGTTTTAATGTTGCAGTTTTGAGTCATAATTAGTGTTTTGAGAATTTTTTGGCCTTGTTTTTAGGGCTTTCAACTGTTTGTGTAAAGCCTATCCACATTATGAAGGGACATCTACTTTACTCAAAGTTTACTGATTTAAACATGAATCACATCTGAAAGTAGTTTCATAGCAACATCTAGACTGATGCTTGATGAAACAATTGGGTACCATAGGGTATTAAAGTTGACACATCTAATTACATCACAATTGCTTTATCCTGTATTTTCCTGTTCTTCCAGCTATGTGATTTTCGCTGATAGATACTTTAAGTGTTAGTCACTCAGTTGTGTCTGACTCTTTGTAACCCTGTGTACTGTATAGCCCACTAGGCTTCTCTGTCCATAGAATTCTCCAGGCAAGAATACTGGAGTGGGTTGCTGGTCTCTTAAATAACCCTAGAAACTGATGAGACAAAAATTTTCACATTGTGTACAACAGAGAAAGACCTCATCCCTGTGCAGAAGTCTCAAATCTTAAAACTACTTTATATACTTTTCTTTTAAACATTACTCCTGGTGGAGCTACATGTTTGAAAGTCATTCTGTTTACATGTGTACCTAAAACACATGTCAATAATATGTTTGTTAACTTGTGGACTGTTCCCTTGTGGACCCAATCAGAGATCTATTCTCTAACTAAACATCCAAACTGGAGGAACACAAACTTTCTATGCTCAATTATTTTTCAGTGAATAGAAACATGGGCACTAAATGATGGAATCACATAACAATGTAAAAACATAGGAATTGAAAGCTCTTAACAATAATAGCACAATAAGATGTCAATTTTTAATAGTGGGTCCTATGTGCCAGCATGTGTAAAGCATCCTTAATGTTTTAGAAATATTGACTCATGAATTCTCACATATATCTCACAAAAAATATATTATCATCCCTAAACAGGTGAATGCATTAAAGATTAAAAAGTTTAAGCTACCTTTAAGGCTATATACACAACACTTTGAAGCTATGTTATCAGTTAGCTATTGCCATATCGATGCTGCATTTACAGTGGATTAACTCAAGGGCTGACACCAATTATTTCTTCTCCATTGTACATCTGTGTGGTTTAACTGGGTGGATCTGCTTCAGGCTACGGTCTCTCACTGAAGATAGGGCTTATGTCTATTCCACGTGTGGGGCCCAGTCTGAGTGGGCACTGGCAACTCTTCTCATGGAAATGGCAAACATCGTCAAGCTCAAAGTCAAAACTTTATCTGTCTCTTTTCACCCTAACTTGTGTGGAAGTCAAAGGTTGTTCCAGTTATCATTACTGTGTTATCAACCAACCAAAGCTCACTGGTGTAAGACAAACATTGTATTATGTTTATGGATTTTGTGGGTTCCAAATTTGAACAAGGCACAGTGGGCCAGATTTGTCTCTGCTCTATGTTGTCTAGGGTTTTAACGGGGAATGCTTGAAGACTGAGGGTGACTTCACTAATGGCTGAAGGCTGACAACACTATGGCTCCTTCATTCACAGATACAGTACCTGGGCTGAGATGACCAAAATTCTGGGCTTAGCTGAAGCACAGCTTGGAGCACTTACATTCCCACTCTTCATGTCTCTTGCACTTCCTCCAGCTCCTTATTGTGTTGTGAGAGGTAGTGTTCCAGGAGACATGTGGAGAATGAGTGTTTCCAGAAAAGGAGGCAGAAAATATATGACTTCTGTGTGTCACAGTCCTTTATTGGTTGCAATCATAATTCCTTTCAGAGGAGTGTCACAGAATTTGAAGATATGTTTGCTTGGGGCTGTTGCACGGGATGATCCAGAGAGATGATATGGGGTGGGAAGTGGGAGGGGGCTTCGGAATTGGGAGATCGTGTACACCTGTGGCTGATTCATGTCAATGTATGGCAAAACCAATACAGCATTGTAACGTAAAATAAAGTATTAAAAAAAAAAAAGAAAGAAAGTGAAAGTGGAAAAATAAAATAAAATAAAACTTCCTTGAAATTGAGTTACTATATCCCTGAGATAGGAAAGAGAAGTGGAGGAGAGACTTGAGTTGCATAGAGAACCCAAGGAAGAGAGGGCAAAAATAAGAGGAAAAGAGGAGGGAGTTTATTGCATAGTTGATTGTTTCTGGCAAACGAGTCTCCATCTAAAGTGCTTACTGAGTAAACACTAGTTAGTTTTGGAAGTTTTACCTCTGCACTCAGTTGATTATTAAGACTGAATTCACTACCTTCTGCCTTTTCCCACTACTACCTCTCCAAACCCTTCAAAGGTAATTCTGCAATGGTTGGTTTCTGTTGGCATTCAGTGTTTATAATCATCTGACTTCATCTCTTCCTTGTGATTATGGCCAGCTTCCTGGGAGTGTGGCAGTTGTACAAGGCCCTGTCCTGAGAAGGACCTCTCATTTGGTTTAATTTTCTGCTCTGCTCATCTGGATATTCTTAATTTTATTTTGAACTTAAGTTTTATAAGTGAAGTCTGGTATATTTTGTTAGCATTTTTATTTGAATGTGTTAGTCACTCAGTCATGTCTGACTCTTTGTGACCCCATGGACCATAAACCATCAGGATCCTCTGTCCATGGAATTCTCCAGGGAAAGATACTGTAGTGGATAGCCATTTCCTTCTCCAGGGGATCTTCTCAACCCAGGGATCAAACCCAGGTCTCCTGTATTGCAGGCAGATTCTTTACTACCTGAGACACCAGGGAACCCTGAAGTCTGGTAGAACAGTGAGCAGGTACATGAAAAGAGTTGATAGCCAAATGGCAAGTAGGCCACTCTTCTGACCCAGTAGCAGCTAGGCACAGAGGGTGGTGCAAACAGCAGTTGTTCTGAAAGACACATTTTTGCCTCAGAGAAGTCTGCGGGTCCTGAGGCCCTGAGAGGAAGGCTCAGTGGAACCTGGCCCAGATTGGAGGTGGTGATGCCAGCAGAAGCAGCAGGAGTGACCAGGGGAGAAAGAAAATGATCCACTTGGGGGCAGCAGCAGGCCCCGCAGTGGGAGGCCTATTTGGAGCCTCGACCTGTCATGTCTGTGTGATTACGAATTCTCTAGCTAGAGTGTTGGAACAGGAACTACTAGCACTCAGGAAATAAACTTTCAATGAATATCACAAAATGCATGTATATCCATGGACAGTAAAATAAAGCATATCAAGGAGATTTTAAAATTTAAAATCTCTGGTTTTGACCAGTGATGTGACATTGGAAAGCAAATATCTACAAGCTTAGAAGTAGAAATTAAATTTAAAGATCATCCTATAAAACAGTGGTGAAAGAAAGCAACGAGGACACTAATAGATGGAGAAATATAAAGTGTTCATGGATCAGAAGCATCAATATATTGAAAATGAGGATAATACCCAAAACAATCTATAGAGTCAATGCAATCCCTATCAAGCTACCAATGGTATTTTTCACAGAATTAGAACAAATAATTTCACAATGTGTATGGAAATATAAAAAACCTCAAATAGCCTAAGCAATCTTGAGAAAGAAGAATGGAACTGGAGGAATTAACCTGCCTGACTTCAGGCTCTATTACAAAGCCACAGTCATCAAGACAGTAGGGTACTGGCACAAAGACAGAAATACAGATCAATGGAACAAAATAGAAATCCCAGAGATAAATCCACACATCTATGGATACCTTATTTTTGACAAAGGAGGCAAGAATATACAATGGAGAAAAGACAATCTCTTAAACAAGTGGTGCTTGGAAAACTGGTCAACCACTTGTAAAAGCATGAAACTAGAATACTTTCTAACACCATACACAAAAATAAACTCAAAATGGATTAAAGATCTAAATGTAAGACCAGAAACTGTAAAACTCCTAGAGAAGAATATAGGCAAAACACTCTCTGACATACACCACAGCAGGATCCTCTATGACCCATGTCCCAGAATATTGGAAATAAAAGCAAAAATAACCAAGTGTGACCTAATTAAAAGTTTCTGCACAACAAAGGAAACCATAAGCAAGGTGAAAAGACAGCCTTCAGAATGGGAGAAAATAGCAAATGAAGCAACTGACAAACAACTAATCTCAAAGATATACAAGCAACTTATGCAGCTCAACTCCAGAAAAATAAACGATCCAATCAAAAAATGGGCCAAAGAACTAAACAGGCATTTCTCCAAAGAAGACATACGGATGGCTAACAAACACATGAAAAGATGCTCAACATCACTCATTATCAGAGAAATGCAAATCAAGACCACAATGAGGTACCACTTCACACCAGTCAGAATGGCTGCGATCCAAAAGTCTACAAGCAATAAATGCTGGAGAGGATGTGGAGAAAAGGGAACCCTCTTACACTGTTGGTGGGAATGCAAACTAGTACAGCCACTATGGAAAACAGTGTGGAGATTCCTTAAAAAATTGCAAATAGAACTGCCTTATGACCCAGCAATCCCACTGCTGGGCATACACACCGAGGAAACCAGAATTGAAAGAGACACATGTACCCCAATGTTCATCGCAGCACTGTTTATAATAGCCAGGACATGGAAGCAACCTAGATGTCCATCAGCAGACAAATGGATAAGAAAGCTTTGGTACATATACCCAATGGAGTATTACTCAGCCATTAAAAAGAATACATTTGAATCAGTTCTAATGAGGTGGATGAAACTGAAGCCTATTATACAGAGTGAAGTAAGCCAGAAAGAAAAACACCAATACAGTATAATAATGCATATATATGGAATTTAGAAAGATGGTAACGATAACCCTGTATGTGAGAGAGCAAAAGAGACACAGATGTATAGAACAGTCTTTTGGACTCTGTGGAAGAGGCTGAGGGTGGGATGATTTGGGAGAATGGCATTGAAACATGTATAATATCATATGTGAAATGAATCACCAGTCCAGGCTCGAAGCATGATACAGAATGCTCGGGGTTGGTGCACTGGGATGACTCAGAGGGATGGTATGGGGAAGGAGTTGGGTGAGGGGGCATTCAGGATGAGGAACATATGTACACCTATGGCAGATTCATGTCAATGTATGGCAAAACCAATACAATATTGTAATTAGACTACAATTAAAATAAAGAAATTTATATTAAAAAAATAAAGATTATCACATTCAGTGGAAAAAACTTTCAGAAAACTTCAAACAACCAATTATTAACAAGGAGCAATTTTAAATTTAAATTTTCTTTATAAATCAAAGTACAGTGATAAAAATCCATTAACAGATGTGTTGATTATACAAATTTTAAATTTATTGAATAACCTCAAGTTACTGAAAATGTTAGAGGAAGCATTACAATGGTAGTGAATAATTTTACATTTGAAAATAAATTTATGAGTACCCACACATGTGCATGCACACACACACACACACACACACACACACACACACACAGCAGATCTGCAAATACATATGGTAAACAGTGAAAGTGTAGAAAGGGATGAAGGATTTTAAAGTTAAAGTATGCTTCCATTGACTGCTTCTGTGACCTAGGAAATGTATCATGGACTTTACACATTCAATTCCCTCATTCACCACTATTATCTATAATGTAGATTATATGACTTTCATGTTATAAATGATAAAATTAAGACTCACAAAGGCAATTTTCTTAAGGCTACTCAACTAATAAGTATTATGCTTTCATAAACCTTTATGAAACCATCAATGTGGCCCCAGTAATCTATATCCAAACTTTTTTGAAAAATCTTATATGTGAATTTCAGTTGACCTTATTATACTATTTGGTACATTTTTTAGTTCTCTATAATCAAAAAATTAAATGAGACTGCACCTAAGATGTGGCTTAATATGTTGGAAGGAATTTTCTCCTTTCCTAAGCAAAAATCAGAGCTGAATGGCATGGTGAAATAAAAAAATAGAAGCTTGAATTAGAGATCCATTAAGTAAATAAAATTTGGAAAATGTTTAATTTCTAAAATAGTGTTTTTTAACTAGTTTGTAAATGATTCCATTAACAAGAATTTTCCAATAGCAGATAGTTTACTATGTTCAAATCCTGATTTAGGTATTATTCTGGAAAACTAATTTGCTTCTGGGACCCTTAAATTATAGAGGTGTGTCAGGATGATTTATATGAAACTGTATTACATATATTATCAGTGAAACCATCTTGATTTTATATTCCTTTCAGAGTCCCTCTTTATTAGCAATCTGCCCTACCACACATATAACACTCAGTATATGAGACCTGCCTCTTGAGAAATCTGTACACAGGTCAGGAAGCAACAGTTAGAACTGGACATGGAACAGCAGACTGGTTCCAAAGAGGAAAAGGAATACATCAAGGCTGTATATTGTCACCTTATTTAACTTATATGCAGAATACATCATGAGAAACGCTGGGCTGGAAGAAGCACAAGCTGGAATCAAGATTGCTGGGAGAAATATCAATAACCTCACATATACAGATGACACTACCCTTATGGCAGAAAGTGAAGAAGAACTAAAGAGCCTCTTGATGAAAGTGAAAGAGGAGAGTGAAAAAGTTGGCTTAAAGCTCAACACTCAGAAAACGAAGATTATGGCATCCAGTCCGATCACTTCATGGCAAATAGATGGGGAAACAGTAGAAACAGTGGCTGACTTTATTTTCTATGGACTTACCTGGTGGCTCAGAGTTTAAAGCGNACACTCAGAAAACGAAGATTATGGCATCCGGTCCGATCACTTCATGGCAAATAGATGGGGAAACAGTAGAAACAGTGGCTGACTTTATTTTCTATGGACTTACCTGGTGGCTCAGAGTTTAAAGCGTCTGCCTCCAATGCGGGAGACCCAGGTTCAATCCCTTGGTTTGGAAGATCTGGAGAAGGAAATGGCAATCCACTCCAGTATTCTTGCCTGGAGAATCCCATGGACAGAGAAGCCTAGTAGGACAAATAGATGGGGAAACAGTAGAAACAGTGGCTGACTTTATTTTCTGGGGCTCCAAAATCACTGCAGATGGTAACTTCAGCCATGAAATTAAAAGAAACTTACTCCTTGGAAGGAAAGTTATGACCAACCTAGACAGCCACTTGATGCAAAGAGCTGACTCATTAGAATAGACCCTGATGCTGGGAAAGATTGAGGGCAGGAAAAGGGGATGACAGAGGATGAGGTGGTTGGATGGCATCACTAATTCAATGGACATGGGTTTGTATAAACTCTGGCAGCTGGTGATGGACAGGGAGGCCTGGTGTGCTGCAGTCCATGAGGTCACAAAGATCCGGACACGGTTGAGTGATTGAACTGATATGAGAGCTTTAATATACTCCCCAAATCTTGAAGAGCAGCAGACCATTCAAAAGGAAAACAAACACACACAAAATTCCAGGGTATTACTTGACTTTTTATCCAGTCAGAATCTCATGTCCACAAGATTCTCTAAGGATAAAGATATATTCATAAATGGAAGCTGGACTAGATCTGACCATAGGAAAACCAACAGCAGCTTTGATTCTCTTACCTTTCGTATGTCTTGCTGCTTCAGTCCTGTGATATCTGAGGGACAGCATAATGTCAGTGTCTTCTTTCCCCTCTCATTCAGAACCTGGCATGAAAAGGAATGGATTCTGAATGAAGGAAATGTTCACCCTAGATAAGTAATGTATATGCTTTTTCATCCTTTTTAAAGGTAGCAGTTGACAAGTAGAAAAAATGTTGTGTTTTTGAATGACAAATATTAGAGAAAAATAACTTTCATTGAGCATTCACTAGAATCTAAAGTCCCTGAAGTAGCTCTATTTTACCCCACTTTTATACTTGATCTGAAAATCGAGTTAATGTATCAAGCAGGTAGGAAAGAAAGGATTATTTTCCAGGCAGTCTCACTCCTGGACCCATATTCTCAACCTTTATGCTTTGTCACTATGATGAATATATTCACTGGGTGGTATGGGAGCCTATAGAAAGAAGTCCTAAGCTAGCAAGATAAAACCTGGAGGAAGTTTTAAATGCAGAAGATGAAGTGCTTAAATTTATTGAGGGGGAAGGATGATACAGTGGTAAGTTTAACATCTCTGGAAACAGGCTACCTATCTTCTATCCTAGGTTCATTGTTTGTTGATGATGGCACCATGGACACATTTCTGCCCCTCGGTGCCTTGAATTCTCAATTTCCCCATCTACGTAACAGACATAAAGTCCTTGTCTCACATTATTTCCATGAGAACTAAATGAGAAAGTTAATGTAAAATATTTATTATTAGATTGGTACAAACATAATTGCAGTTTTGGACCATGAATTTTAATCATTATAACCAGGATCAAACACATATTTATTAATCAAAATAGGAACCATTACAATCAACACACTTTTCCCTTGAGAAGTAAGTTTGTTTATTGCTATAGCATAAAAATCCATGCTTTGGGATTTGATGAATTCTTGGAAAGCATTTTCTGCCTCCTGCTGATTGTGGAAGCATTTTCCCTGCAAAAAGCTGTCAAGATGCTTGAAGAAGTGGTAGTCCGTTGGCAAGAGGTCAGGTGAATATGGTGAATGAGGCAAAACTTTGTTACCGAATTCATTCAACTTTTGGAGTGTTGGTTATACGATGTGCAGTTGGGCATTGTTGTGGATAACAGTCGGCCCTTTCTGTTGACTAATGTGCATCTCATCAATTGGTTTGCTGAGCATATTCTCATATGTGATGGATTCATGGGGATTGAGAAAGCTGTAGTGGATCAGACCAGTAGCAGACTACCAAACAGTGGTCATGACCTTATTTTTTTGGTGCTAGTTTGGCTCTGAGAAGTGCTTTGGAGCTTCTTCTCAGTCTAACAACTGACCTGGTCATTGGTGGTTGTCATATAAAATTTTCATTGCATATCACAATCTGATCAAGAAATGGTTCATTGCTGCATAGAATAAGAGAAGATGATTCTTCAAAACGATGATTTTTTGATTAGTGGTTATCTCATGAAGAATTGATGCTTTTGAACTGTGATGTTGAAGAAGACTCTTGAGAGTCCCTTGGACTGCAAGAAGATCCAACCAGTCCATCCTAAAGGAGATTAGTCCTGGGTGTTCTTTGGAAGGAGTGATGCTAAAGCTGAAATTCCAGTACTTTGGCCACCTCATGCGAAGAGTTGACTCACTGGAAAAGACTCTGATGCTGGGAGGGATTGGGGGCAGGAGGAGAAGGGGACAACAGAGGATGAGATGGCTGGATGGCATCACTGACTCGATGGACGTGACTTTGAGTGAACTCCATGATTTGGTGATGGATAGACAGGCCTGGCGTGCTGCGATTCATGGGGTCGCAAAGAGTCAAACACGACTGAGCAACTGAACTGAACTGAACTAGCTCATGAGGCACCCACTTATTGAGCTTTTTCACCCTTCCAATTTGCTTCAAATGTCAAACGACAGCAGAATGGTCAACGTGGAGCTCTTCAGCAACTTCCTGTGTAGTGTTAAGAGGATCAGCTTTGATCATGACTCTCAGTTTGCTGTTGTCAACTTCCAGTGGCTGGCAACTGCACTCCTCATCTTCTAGGCTCTTGTCATCTTTGGAAAACTTCTTGAACCGCCACAGCACTATACAATTGTTAGCAGTTCCTGGGCCAAAGGCATTGTTAATATTGTACTTTCTCCACTGCTTCACAACATACTTTGAACTCGAATAAGAAAATCACTTGAATTTGCTTTTTTGTCTAATAACATTACTTGCTGTGTATTTTATATTTATTTTAGACTAGGGAAATGATATGTTAGACAAAAAAGCAAATTCAAGTGATTTTCTTATTCGAGTTCAAAGTATGTTGTGAAGCAGTGGAGAAAGTACAATATTAACAATGCCTTTGGCCCAGGAACTGCTAACAATTGTATAGTGCTGTGGCGGTTCAAGAAGTTTTCCAAAGATGACAAGAGCCTAGAAGATGAGGAGTGCAGTTGCCAGCCACTGGAAGTTGACAACAGCAAACTGAGAGTCATGATCAAAGCTGATCCTCTTAACACTACACAGGAAGTTGCTGAAGAGCTCCACGTTGACCATTCTGCTGTCGTTTGACATTTGAAGCAAATTGGAAGGGTGAAAAAGCTCAATAAGTGGGTGCCTCATGAGCTAGTTCAGTTCAGTTCAGTTGCTCAGTCGTGTTTGACTCTTTGCGACCCCATGAATCGCAGCACGCCAGGCCTGTCTATCCATCACCAAATCATGGAGTTCACTCAAAGTCACGTCCATCGAGTCAGTGATGCCATCCAGCCATCTCATCCTCTGTTGTCCCCTTCTCCTCCTGCCCCCAATCCCTCCCAGCATCAGAGTCTTTTCCAGTGAGTCAACTCTTCGCATGAGGTGGCCAAAGTACTGGAATTTCAGCTTTAGCATCACTCCTTCCAAAGAACACCCAGGACTAATCTCCTTTAGGATGGACTGGTTGGATCTTCTTGCAGTCCAAGGGACTCTCAAGAGTCTTCTTCAACATCACAGTTCAAAAGCATCAATTCTTNGCCACCTCATGCGAAGAGTTGACTCACTGGAAAAGACTCTGATGCTGGGAGGGATTGGGGGCAGGAGGAGAAGGGGACAACAGAGGATGAGATGGCTGGATGGCATCACTGACTCGATGGACGTGACTTTGAGTGAACTCCATGATTTGGTGATGGATAGACAGGCCTGGCGTGCTGCGATTCATGGGGTCGCAAAGAGTCAAACACGACTGAGCAACTGAACTGAACTGAACTAGCTCATGAGGCACCCACTTATTGAGCTTTTTCACCCTTCCAATTTGCTTCAAATGTCAAACGACAGCAGAATGGTCAACGTGGAGCTCTTCAGCAACTTCCTGTGTAGTGTTAAGAGGATCAGCTTTGATCATGACTCTCAGTTTGCTGTTGTCAACTTCCAGTGGCTGGCAACTGCACTCCTCATCTTCTAGGCTCTTGTCATCTTTGGAAAACTTCTTGAACCGCCACAGCACTATACAATTGTTAGCAGTTCCTGGGCCAAAGGCATTGTTAATATTGTACTTTCTCCACTGCTTCACAACATACTTTGAACTCGAATAAGAAAATCACTTGAATTTGCTTTTTTGTCTAACATATCATTTCCCTAGTCTAAAATAAATATAAAATACACAGCAAGTAATGTCATTAGCAAAAAAAAAAAAAAAAAAAAAAACCACCAGAAAGCAAGTACTGTGCATTAAAATGATATCTAATATAACCTCGTTTATTCAAGAATGTATTCCAATATCAAGGAGCAGGTTCCAACAATGCAAAACCACAATTACTTTTGCACCAACCTCATACATAATTCAGTGCTCAAGAAATGTTAGTGAAATTATTATTGGAGGTTAATCATAAATTGGCAACTTGACCAGAAGAAGAAGAGGGATATGGTGGGAAAAGTTTTACAGACAGGACTGATATGCTCTTTCTCTTCATCTGTCCTTTAATATTGTATGTTTGTCTATAAATAGGAAAAAATCAATTAGGCTTAATTTGAAAACTAAATAGTTGAAATTTGTCTAAGGTGAAAAAGACATGAGTTTGTTTATTTGTTGGGAAAGAGAAAGTAGAGCTGAAGATACTAAATATGATGGTTGCCCTCTGAGGGTTCATGCAGTTCTGTTTCCAACTATGGGGAGAAAATAAATGTGATCTTTATAAAGGAACACAATTTTTCCTTTATAAATTGACTAAGATATAAAACCAAAGTGAAGACAGCCATTGGAGACATCAGCAATTATGTAGATTTGTGGAAAAATGATACTTTGATGATTTGTGAAGAAAGACCACAAGTTTTGGAATCAGGTCACATAGCATTTTAATGTCATTCCTTATCAACTGTATGACATTGAATAAGTTACTTGTCTTTTCTGAATTTTACTTTGTTTTATAAACCATTATATGAAATATACTCACAATAGTAATATAAAATATATATTTACATTTTGAAAAGAAAATGAAGCACTAGCATGCATTCATTAACCTTTTAGAAAAATCTGTACATATGTCCCTCTCTCCACTCTGCAGCTCCCTCCTTCCAACCTCCCTCCACCCAGAAGTAATGTTATATTTTTGTTTTAATTACCCTGGATCTTTATTTATGGTTCTAGCCTATATATATGATTCCTTAAATGCAATATACTTTGCTTCAATGAAAATTATGTTGACTTCTTACTCTTAATATGTTTTTAGGATTACTCTGATTGAGTATACATCTTTAGTTCATTTATTGTCTGTGTTGTATGGGCTCAATGGAATGAATATGCAATCATTTTTTATTATTGTGCATTTTACTGTCAATGAGCAATTTCACCCATCATACTTTACGTGTGCCTCTTAGAAAAAAAAAGCTGCTTTGTACATTCCTGCCTTAGCATGTAGATATGTACATAGGAGTAGATTTGCTAGATGATATGATGTGTGCATCTATAACTTCACTAGTTAATCAGTACCCGACTTTTTCCATCATAAATGTACCAATTTCTACTTACACTAGCAATAGGGCTTGCCATTTCTTTTATTTTATTTCTTATTACCAGTCATTATGTTTTTACCTATTTGATAGGTTTGCAGTCTTAGCACATTGTAGTTTGGATTTACATTTTCTTAATTATTAAAGAGGTTGGCTATCTTGTCATATGCCTATTGGCCATATGAGTCTTACCTTTGTGAAAATTCTGATCAAGACTCCTAGAGTTGTTATTTTAATTGGTTCTGGATACTAAATCTTAAATGTATGTGTTACACATAGCTTAGTATGTAGAATATTTCACTCATTTACAGTATCTATTGAGGAACAGAAATTTATATTTTTAATAGGTTCAAATTTATCAGTGTTTTTGTATCATTACTATTTTGTGGGCCTTATTTAAGAGAATTTTTCCTACTCCAAAATAAGAAACCTATTTTCCTGTATTGTTTTNATTCCTAGAGTTGTTATTTTAATTGGTTCTGGATACTAAATCTTAAATGTATGTGTTACACATATCTTAGCTTAGTATGTAGAATATTTCACTCATTTACAGTATCTATTGAGGAACAGAAATTCATATTTTTAATAGGTTCAAATTTATCAGTGTTTTTGTATAGTTACTATTTTGTGGGCCTTATTTAAGAGAATTTTTCCTACTCCAAAATAAGAAACCTATTTTCCTGTATTGTTTTCTAAACATTATTTTTGTTGCTTTTCCTTTATTATTTTCTCAATCTACATGAATAGATTTCTGTGTATGGTGTGAGGTCCAGGGTAAGTGGCAACAATGAAAATGTGTAGCTGAAATCTCCTGCCTTGGGGAGTGTAATTAAGGGAGGACACACAGAATCTATAGCATATGTGCTGAGAAGACGCTTCCTAATCAATTCACTTGTCAGGGATACTAGGACGTGCCCGTTCCTGTGAGTTAACAAACACATTTTATTTGTGACTTTGGCTCAAGGGCACCTCGCTGACTTGGTCAAATGTCTAAAAAATTGAACTTCAGGCTGGAATTCTTCCTACCAGCTCTACCTCTTTGTTCTATCTTCCAGGAGTCAGACCTTCATCACAGCCTGATATCTCTCTTCTTTACCCTTTTCATTCTTAACAATTCTCTTAATTAATCTCTTACATGGAAAATCTCTGTTTGCTTCTTAGATAATCTATTTTTATTTTGTTGTGATTTTTCATATATGTAACTAGTTGTCTCTATATTTAAACTTGTTTTCTTATCTGCAAAATGGGATTAACATCTATCCAAATGGCACTGAGGGTCAGAGAGCAAGAACATTTGCCTTAGTGCTTCAAAATGTTCGCCATTGCTAATTTATTTCCATTCCTCATGATGTCTCTTTCAGGATGTGGATGCATTGTAATTTGATTACAAGTAGCAAACATATTTTCCTGCATTGTTTCTACAACATTTTTTGTTGTTGTTGTACAACGACAACATTTGTTGTACAAAAAAACATTTTTTGTTGTTGTTGTTTTGCTTTTGTGTCTACTCTTAGGTGAGCAATACCATAGAGTATTTCTGTGATTTGTATAATCCCCTTGACAATCCTGAGCCTTTTCTTCACCACTTAACACAGCTAAGAGAAGATAATCTGCTTTGTTGTTCAGTCGTGAAGTCATGTCTGACTCTTTGTGACCCCACGGGCCATTCCACACCAGGTTTTCCTGGTCTTCACTATCTCCTGGAGTTTGCTTGAATTCATGTCCATTGAGTCAGTGATGCTGTCTAACCATCTTGCTGCCCCTTATCCTTTTGCCTTCAGTCTTTCCCAACATCAGGGTCTTTTCCAATGAGTATGCTCTTTGCATCAGCTGGCAAAAGTATTGCTTTATCTAGTTGATTATTTTAGGTGACCAATTACTGTACTAGACATTTTTTGGTAATTTGTAACTAAACTGGTTCAACAGAGGATGAGACGGCTGGATGGCATCACTGACTCGATGGACATGAGTTTGAGTGAACTCTGGGAGATGGTGATGGACAGGGAGGCCTGGCGTGCTGCGATTCATGGGGTCACAAAGAGTAGGACATGACTTGAGCGACTGAACTTAACTGAAGGGTCAATCAGACGTTAGTAATTTGAAACTAATAATTACAAGTTGACACTGTATACAGTGTCATCATGTATTTGCTTATATCTTTTGTACCTATGTTATGGCCCTATAATGGTGGGTTTAAGTAAGTTTTATGCAGGTGAATTTTTCTCAGTGATAGGTGAAGCTTGGCTAGGTAGATACATAAATAATAATATTATATATATTTCTCAACTCCATAATGGAAGCTTTATTTGGGTATAAGCCTATGATATGTATCTATACATTTATAAATTATATGATGATCAGAAACAAAGCTCAGATGTGTAGAATATAGTTTTATTTTTCCTGATTTCTGTGCTGATAGTCTGTTTATTTAGATAAACCAAAATAGCTGATAGCTGCAAACTTTGAAAAATGACATCAAGTACTCAAACTGAATATAACCACAGTTCCAATATGTAAGTCTTGCTTAGACTAGAAATAAGAAGTATGGAGGAGGACTTGTTTTCCAACAATTACAGATATTGCCTCAACCTTCAGAGATATGTTTCAAACTTATTTATGATTTAATTTTAACTTCTCTATTACATTTAGTGTTATCATGTTTATCTTTGATATTTATATGTATTTCAATATCTTTCTTTATTGAATTACATTCCACAAATATTGCTCCTTAAAAAGTTCTTCATGTGAATACAGAGGCAAAGATTTTCAATATCTGGTTACTTTGTTCAGTGAACCAATTGCATATCTCAAGAAATATTTGACACAAGACTCTAGTGTGGCCAAATCATATTGTGCTCAGTTGCTCAGTCTTGTTTGACCCTTTGTGACCCCAAGGACTTATAGCTCACCAGGTTCCTCTGTCCATTGGATTTTTCAGGCAAGAACACTGGAGTGGGTGGCCATTTCCTCCTCAATGGGATCTTGCTGACCCAGAGATCAAACCCACATTTCTTACATTTCCTGTATTGGCAGGTGGATTCTTTACCACTGTGCTGCCTGAGAAGCCCCAGCCAAATAACATAGTGAGTTCCACAATAATCAGTTCAGTGGAATTCCAATTTATACCAATTTATGATTGCATGTGCATATATATTACTGATTCTAAGAAAACTGCAGATTTGATTTTTATAGGCCTAATGAATGATGACCAATTCAACCATTCAATAATATACTATTAGAACCAATTATTACCATGGTGGCAGTATTTCTGGGTTGTAAGTCTTACCTCCTCTTCAATAAAATAAACTTTTAATACAGCATAAGTTGTGGGATGAAGATTTTGAAAAAAAAAAAAATATTTTGGTTTGCTGTCTGATATTTTATTTTTTTAGTGTGATATTTGCCTCTGAGAAGAAAATTTATAAATAAGATGAAGAAATCATAAAACATTTATAATTTTAAAATATACACAAAGCATTATGATTGCCTGGTAAGACTGAAGACTCTGGGCAATGTTCTCAGAGTGTACACCCCAGAAGCATAGATATGTCATTAGATATATTCCAAAAAGTATATCCAGGTGCTCCTCAAAGAAAGGGTTCTGTAGCTAAAAAGTTAGGCATGTGTTTGCTTTAGCAGTTTTTTTTTTTTTTTAATTACACAGCTTTTCAAAACTCTATGGTAATGCACATTGTAAATCTTCAATAGGAAGTTCAAGTTCACAGTTAATTTCTATACTTTTTATATAGTTTCTATACTCTGGAACTTTAAATTCCATCTGAGGTTTTTATGGTAAATGCAATGTCAAATATGGACTTCCCAGTTGGTGCAGTGGTAACAGAAACTTTCTGCCAGTGCAGGAGACACAAGAGATGTGGATTCGATCCCTGAGTCAAGAAGATCCCCTGGAGTAGGCAATGGCAACCTGCTCAAGTATTCTTGCCTGGAAAATCCCATGGATAAAGAAGCCTGATGGGCTATAGTCCATGGAGACTCAAAGAATAAGACATGACTGAATGACTGATTATGTTACCATATTTTTCCTTTTTCACAATTTTGAAAGTTTCCTTTGTATATTTGATTATGTGCTATTGAGTGCAGGAAAGTTTAACTACATATTTTTCCTTTTTCACAATTTTGAAAATTTCCTTTGTATATTTGATTATGTGCTATTGAGTGCAGGAAAGTTTAACTACATAAAACTTTCTGAAAAAATTGAACATTTCATCATTTTATATAGACTCTCTCTAGTAATGCTTTCACTTTTAAGATCATTTTCTCTGATATTAATAAAGTACATGTTTGCAATTGCTTTGTATTTGCTTGGTACATTTTTTTTTTCACCTTTTTATAGGGACTCTGCTGATTTCCAGGTATATGTTTCTATGAAACTCTCTTCTCTAGTATTCTGTCCTGAGAATATTTATCTTCTTTTATCCCTCTGAATTCAAAATATCTTTTAAGCTTGGGGAGTTTGCCAGGTTCCTCCTGACTTTCTCTTTTGTGCATTATCACTTGGAAACTCTTTCAAGGCAGTAGACTTTGGTAATTGTATGACTCACCTTATTTGTTTCTCTCTCTTAAGGATTAGTGTCCATTATTGTTGCTGCCCCATGCCTGACTGTTGTTTCATGCATGTTTTACGTTTTTTTGTTGATTCAGATGAGGATAAATCTCGTCTCTGTTATTCCACTTTTGACAGAAGCCAAGTCCTTAGGCTTCTAATTTTCATTTTTATTGCTTTTGTAATTAGAAATATTTGGTTCATTTTCAAATTCTCCTAGCAATTTATCTTATTCTTTGGTTTGATGTCCCTTTTTATTTTTCAATATTATGTCAGATATTTTGTTTAAATGTTCATTTACTTAAAAAATTAAATAAACAATTAATTAAATGATAATAATTAAATGCACTAATATTTAATTAGATACATAAACTATTAAATACATATTTGTGAATATATTAAATATATTCAGGATATAAATATTCTCTTTTTATTTTCTGGGCACTTGCTTATATCTTTTGTCTTTGTGTTTTGACTGTTTTACTGAAAATCACATTTCTTTGAACTTAAACTATAAATTTGGGTATTTTATATTTGGGAAGAAGCTCACTTTCTCCAGGAAGAATTTTATAGTAGGCTTTGTACAAATTTTTTTTTAATGTTGTACCCATGACCACTGTAATTCTCTTGGCCTAAGTTCATACACAGCTATAGGTTTCCAGCAGCTAGATGCTTCCACCCCAAAAGTAACTAGGTTCCTCTTGTTCTCTGGCTGTAGTCCTTCTCCAGCACCACAGGAGTTGGCTAAGCCTCAGGCAAGCAAAACCAAGTAATGTGAGAGGGTTACTATCTCAGAAAAATCTTCAGTGGATGATCCCACATACTGAGAAATATTCCAAAGGTTTTCTTAGGTAACTAGTGTAAGAGAGCCTCATTTTTTAAAGAATTATTTATTAATGACAAATTCTTGGCCTACTCTCTGCTTTTTTTTTTTTGCTCATATTATCACCTGTCCCTCCTGAAATCGTCTCCAAATTAAACTGCCTACATCTGACTTTTAAAAATTATCTTCATTTTTGCACAAAGTGATGCATTAGTCAGCATTCTCCAGAAAGATAGGACAATAGAATATATATATATGGAGAGAGAGAGAAAACAAGAGAGAGATCCTATGTAGGATACATATCTACACCTACATATCTCTCTATCTACCTATCTATATATAAAGATTTATTATGAGAATAGGCCCATGTAATTATGGAGTGTAAGAAATCCCATGATCTGTCTGTCTGTGGCTGGAGACCAAGGAGAACCAGTAGTATAGTTCTAGTCTGAGTCTGAAATACTTAGAACCAGAACTGATGGTATAAGTTCTAGTCCAAGTCCCCTAGGCCTGAGAACCTCTAAGATCTGATAAAGTAAGTTCCAATCCAAGTGCAAAAGACCAATGTCCTTATTTGAAAACAGAGAGGACAAAAGTTCCTTTACCCCACATTTTGTTCTATTCAAGTTGCCAACAGATTGGATGAGACCTATCTTCACTGGAGAGAATAGTAGACTGATTCACATGTGAATCTCCTGCAGAAAACACCCTCACACTACACCTAGAATAATGTTTAACCAAAAATTTGGGCACTCTATAGCCTAGTCAAATTAATTCATAAAATTAACAGAGATAAGAACCTACTATATATGTTTTTTTTTCCATTAAAGATGGTAGAAAGAGACTTATTGCACCTTTACAATAACAGATCAACTGTAGATACCCTTTATTTAATAGAAGTCCCTCCTATTAATCAGCTCAATTTGAATGCACCTGAGTCTTATTGTTTATCTCCCAAGTTCTATAAGGAACTAAAAAGTGAAGTTCTAAAAAGTATTTATGAGGTTAACCTATGATCTCAAGGGCTAAGTTTAGGGCACAGCTTTCTTTCTGGATTCCCTTCTTGGCTAGTTTTGTTTTTGAATAATCTTTTGTTCTTGCCAACTTAGAAATTCATAAAATAACATATATATGTGTGTGTTTGCAATGTGTTTATGTGTGTATGTGTAGTAGAGTTAGTAATGTGTCTATCATGTCATACTGATGGACATGGAAAATCACAGCTTTTTCATAATAAATGAAATGATGTTCTTCTTTACAATTATTTTTGTATTCACTAGCTTCAACTTTTATTCAAATTCACCTTAAAGTACACTCTCTTGAATTTTTAAACATTAAATAGTAGACAATGGCCAACATTCTCTAGAATTAAAAGTAATGTTTTCTCAAGGATTTATATATATATGATCTTTACTGTAGATATCCAGTAGAAATTGTATTAGCCCTTGATTCCTTTTGTTGCGTTATCATGCAGAAAAGTTCCATTAAAAGTTTATTGGGATAGAGAGTTGAAATTCACCATGTAACAATTTTTAGAAAACTAGAAATGTGCAAAATTGGACAATTTTCATGATATTTAAATATATGTTAATGTTCAGTTTATTTGGACTTCATTCATTTTGCTGAACATGTTTTATACCTTAGTATTCATTTTATGAAGTGTAAAATGCATGCAAATGTATGCCTCATCAAAATGCTGGTCAGATTTCTGCTTTTGATTTTGTCTGTTTCTTTAGATGCCAATTTTCCCTAATGTATATGGGATATTAGTAGTGTGGCTTATGATTATTTGAAAATTCATAATAAATTATCCTAGCCTTGAAGTGAAAAATCTACCTTGCTCAATAATAAAATAATGAGTTGTTTTATATCCTTAAGTGGCATTATGGGGTTTCATTAATTTATTTATTTATTCAGCAAATATATACTGACCACCTACTATTTCAGGGCAAAAAGGGTATAATAGTGACACATTAAAGAGAGATAGTGTCTACTTTCAGGGAGTTTACAGATCAATAAATGAGACTTTAACATAATAGATAGAATTATTAGTAAGCAATTACATGTTCTGGTAAGTTCAGTGAAGAAAAATAAAAGTGATCCCAAGAAACTGTATCAGAAATACCTGGCCTGGATGTAAGATCAGGGTGTTCTCTCACTTTTTTTCCTTTTATTTATTTCTTTTAAATTTTTTTTAAAACTTTTCATTTTATATCGACAATTACTTGTGTTAGATTAAGATGTACAACAAAGTGAGTAAGTTATACATATGTGTGCTAAGTCACTTGTCTGACTCTTTGCAATCCCATGCACTCTAAACCCACCAGGCTCCTCTGTCCATTGGATTTTCCAGGCAAGAATATTGAAGTGGGTTGCCATTTCCTTCTCCAGGGAATATTCCTGACCCAGGAATTGAATCCACACCTATTATGTCTCCCACATTGGCAGGCAGGTTCTTTACCACTGAGCTAATAGGGAAGTTCTCTCTCTATATATATATATATATAATTTTAAAATTTCTTTTCCCAATTAGACTATTACAGAATAATGAGCAGAGTTACCTCTGCAATGCAGTAGGCCCTTGTGTTCTCTCTTACAGTGATGCTAAGACATGAAGGACAAGAGGTATCAGTTAAAATTCAGGATAAGAGTAGTCCTATAAAAGGGACAAATAGGAGATGAAGAAGAGCTTTGCTGACAAGACAGTAAGGTTGTATTCAGGAGAGTGATCTAGAGTGAAACTCACGTGGGCAAAGACCAAGTCAACTGAACTTTTTAGATCANTAGTCCTATAAAAGGGACAATTAGGAGATGAAGAAGAGCTTTGCTGACAAGACAGTAAGGTTGTATTCAGGAGAGTGATCTAGAGTGAAACTAATGTGGGCAAAGACCAAGTCAACTGAACTTTTTAGATCATGTTAAGTTTTTGAGATTTATCCAAAGTAAAGTGGAAAGCAAGCTGTTTGGGGGCTTTAAACTAGGAAACTGCATGACAGAATTTTTGCTCCTAAAATTTACTTTGGTTGTTTTGTGGAGAATGGATTTAAGGAGACAATGGTGGGAAATGGGCACTAATTAGAAATGCAAACAAGGCAGACCCAATAGGCTAATGGACTGAATACCTAACCGTACCATCCTACAGTGTCAGTTTAATCCACTGTTTATACACTCATAAATTTTAGTTATATTCCTAATATCTGTGATGGTCTCCAAACTGTAACAATAATTTAAAAATATTATTTACATACAAACCACTTTGTGAAGAAGCTCCAGCAAGGTGGTAGGTGCTGGAGCAGCAGCTACANTACTCCATTGTGTATATGTACCACAGCTTTCTTATCCAATCATCTGTTGATGGACATCTGGGTTGTTTCCACGTTCTAGCAATTATAAATAACGCTGCAATGAACATTGGGGTACATGTGTCTCTTTCAATTCGGGTTTCCTCAGTGTATATGCCCAGCAGTGGGATTGCTGAGTCATAGGGTAGTTCTATTTGCAATTTTTTAAGGAATCTCCACACTGCCCTCCATAGTGGCTGTAGATTTTAAACTCTTCATTTTTGCAACGGTAAGCTTCTACCCCTTCCCAATAATCTTTTTTTATTTGACTTAGTTTTAAGTGATCAACTGATTTTTATTCTTGGCAAATATCATTACTATTTTAAATATCTGCTTCTTCAACTNGCCCTCCATAGTGGCTGTAGATTTTAAACTCTTCATTTTTGCAACGGTAAGCTTCTACCCCTTCCCAATAATCTTTTTTTATTTGACTTAGTTTTAAGTGATCAACTGATTTTTATTCTTGGCAAATATCATTACTATTTTAAATATCTGCTTCTTCAACTGTATTCAATAATTTTTTGCCTTGAAAACTGTGCAAAACTAAGCATACTCTTACCATGCAGTCTAACAATTGCACTCCTTTGTATTTCAACTCCTTTGGGAATCTGTTCAAAAACCTGCACCAATATATTTATAGTAACTTTAATCATAATTGCTAAAACTTAGAAGCAACCTAGATGTCCTTCAGTGGGTGAACAGAGAAATAAACTTTGGTACATCCAGATAACATAATATTATTCAGTGCTGTAAAAAAAAAAAGCTATCAAGCCAAAGAAATATATGGAAGAAACTTAAATGCACATTAGTAAGTGAAAGAAGCTAATATCAAAAGGCTACATACTTCATGATTTTAACCATGACATTCTGGGAAAGGCAAAACTATGGAGATAGTAAAAAGATTAATTGATGCCAAGGGTCAGGTGGGGCAAGGATGAAGAAGGGAAGCACAGAGGAATTTTAAGAGTGAAAATACTCTATAGGATACCATAACGGTGAGCACATGCAACTATACATTTATCCACACCCACAGAAGATACATTGAGAAGGAACTGGCAGCCCACTGCAATACTCTTGCCTGGAGAATCCCATGGACATAGTAAGGTGGGGTAAAGTCCATGGGGTCACACAGTTAGACCCACCCGAAGAGATTTAGCACAGCACAGCACACAGAATGCACATTACCAAGGGTGAACCATAATGTAAACTAGTTTTGGGGTGATTATGGTATGTCACTCTAGGTTTGTAACAGTTTGTCAGTTGTAACACACACACCACTCTAGTGGGGATGTTGATAACATGCATGCTATGCAAGTGTGGACTTCCCTGGTGGCTCAGAAGGTAAAGTGTCTATCTACAATGTGGGAGATCCCTGGGTCAGGAAGAATCCCTGGAGAAGGAAATGGCAACTCACTCCAGTACTCTTGTCTAGAAAATCCCACGGATGGAGGAGCCCGGTGTCCATCAGGTTGCAAAGAGTCGGACACGACTGAGCAACTTCACTTTCACTTTCATGCAGGTATGGAGAAATATCTGCCCTATTTCCTCACGTTTGCTGTGAGCCTTAAGCTGCTCTAGGAGAATGAGGTCTTAATTTTAAAAATGTGTGGACTGATGAATCTTGTTCTGGAAAAAATCTTAATTTTAAGAAGAAATTAAGATAACTTTAATTCTTCTGATTATTGATATACTATGATTTCTGATATAGAACTAGCTTTTAAAATTCTTATATAAAATATTACTTTCTGATTTAAAACTCAAGGACTTTCATAGACAGCTCTCTTGTTAAGGATTCAGAGCTTTGGACCACATTTTGGCCTTTTATTTTTAAATATTTATTCATCAACTCAATAGATAGTTCTTATTCCAGTGGGTGGAGGCTGAGATGAAGCACAAGCTGGAATCAAGATTGCCAGGAGAAATATCAATAGCCTCAGATAAGTAGATGATATCACCCTTATGGCAGAAAGCAAAGAAGTGAAGGTCCTTTTGATGAAAGTGAAAGAGGAGAATAAAATAGATGGCTTAAAACTCAGCATTCAAAAAACTAAGTTCATGGCATCCAGTCCCATAACTTCATGACAAATAGATGGGGAAACAATGGAAACAGTTACAGACTTTACATTTTCTTGGGCTCCAAAATCACTGCATATGGTAACTGTAGCCATGAAATTAAAAGATGCTTGCTCCTTGAAAGAAAAGCTATGAACAACCTAGAGAGCTTATTAAAAAGCAGACATTACTTTGCTAACAAAGGTCCATCTAGTCAAAGCTATGGTTTTTACAGTAGTCATGTATGGATGTAAGAGTGGGACGGTAAAGAAAGCTGAGCACAGAAGAATTGATGCTTTTGAACTGTGGTGTTGGAGAAGATTCTTCAGAGTCCCTTGGATTGCAAGGAGATCCAATCAGTCCTGAATATTCATTGAAAGGACTGATACTGAAGCTGAAGCTCCAATCCTTTGGCCACCTGATGAGAAGAACTGACTCATTGGAAAAACCGTGATGCTGAGAAAGATTGAAGGTGGTAAGAGAAGAGGACGACAGAGGATTAGATGGTTGGATGGCATCACTGGCTCAAAGGACGTGAGTTTGAATAGTAAGCTCTGGGAGTTGCTGATGGACAAGGAAGCCTGGTGTGCTGCAGTCCACGGGATCGCCAAGAGTTGGACACAACTGAGCAACTGAACTGAACTGATGGCCCTTCTTTGTATCAGAGATTGTTCAAGATTCTGGATACAGGCATCAGTGAACAAGCAGATAAAACCCCTTAACTTCATAGGGAGATATGATAAAAGTGGTTTGGTTTGTCTCTTTCCTTTTAAAAATTAATTTGAGATCCTTATAAATAGTGTCAGCACATTATTTTGTAAACCAAGATACTTCAGATAGTTGAAGGGAATATCATTAAGAAGTATTCTGAGACCATGGCCTGGCATGCAGCAGTCCATAGAGTCAGAAAGAATCAGGGATGAATGGTAATCCTATTATAAAGAATATTAGTTCATTGTATTGGAAGAGTGTCCAAAGATTTTGAACCAGTTACAACAATATACACACTGGAAAAAATAAATGATTTGAGGACTCCTATAGCTTTCTGAGAAACTTGAGGCATGTACGATTTATATTTGATTTTTAATGCTAGGAAACATTTTTTATAAGGGATGCTTCAATTCAAACAACTACTAAAATGTGGCTTAGGCATGGCTTGGGGCTATAATGCAATATACTCCCCTGAGGTTCTTGTTCAGAAATGGGAGACTGTTGTTCAGAATCACTGTGCTGCTTAATATCCTCAAACAGCTTTCACTTTTTTCCCCTGAAAAATGTTAGGGATTTTCTGAAAATTGGTTTTTATGATCAAAGACTATCTACTCTCAAAAGTGTCTTCAATAAATTATCAAAGATCTTCCCTGCAGTTTCTTTAGGATATATTGGGTTTTTCCCACCACGTTTACTTTAGCTGAGTTTTGTGTTTCAAAGAGAGCAAGTAAGAAAGAGACAGAGAAAATGTGTAAGTTATTTGGGTTTCTTCCAATACATGATTGCATTTTATTTAGGCAGACAAGGCATGTAACAACTTGGAATGTGTTTTGCTGTTTTGTGTTTGGTGGGTGGCAAGGAGATGGGGTTGTATGCTTGATTGGAAAGGAAAATTCATCTTATTTTAATTGAAATACCTAATTAAATTTCTGTGGAATCATAATTTACACTGCTCGTGTTTCTTATTGCCATATTTTAGCCCTTGTATTCCTATTTGAAATCTGATAATTTATTAGTGGAAATTGATCTGGAAGAGAGAACAGGGAAAATTTTGCACCATTTGATTCACTAGTTAAATCTTTAATTTAGTGCTGATGTTTAAATGCTACCAGTGAGTTATCTCCCTGGCACCATCAACGAGTGTCATTTGAGTGATGCACTTTATTAGTCTAGTTTACTGTATTCTACTAGTTTAGATTTTCTTCTTTCTCACTGATTTATTTAAAGCCATAGGATCATAATTAATAGAAACAGCAAAATGAGCCTTCAGCAAATTAATTATAATTATGCATGCCATGCATTTGAATAATAATCTGGATGATATATTTATAATAGTGAAAGCTGTTATGTGGATTAAAATAATAAAGGCAGTTTTAGCAGGGAATTGGGGAGGATATATAACTTAAAAATGCTCGCAAGCCTTCCTTTAGTCTAATTTGGCTCCCAGCTGTGATTCAAGTTTTGATATGAAGCTATTTATTTTGAGTTCAATTGTCATAAACACCAAGTTACAGATGTTATGTGGTGCCAATGTATAATATTTGATCAGTGGACTGTTCCGAAATATAATATTGTGCTTTTTAAATTATTCACTCTACCAAAATTTGCCAGTAATATTAAACTAGATGAAAATCCTTTTTGTATAACACTGTAATAAAGTGAGCAGACATTTTATCTATTTTTACACCAGATTTTAATAATATAGTAGTTATATATAGTTACATATAGTGTATGGGGGAGTACTCAGGATTTCTTGGTAGCAATCTTTAATCTATGATTGAGTTAATCAGTTAATCCACTTTTATGACAAATTTTACATAATGTTATTGTAAGAAAATAATTCTAGATAGTGGATTGTCTTTTTGTCCTTCTCAGCTACCTGGTACTTATATTTTTGTTAAGACAGTCATGGTCATCTATATTTAGTGCCCTAAATAACCTTCTTACCTCCTATCCACATTGGGTTCTGAAGCTAGCCATATCTCCAATGGGAATGATTAAATTCCAACTTGATCAGGGCATTCCTACCTCAGACGATAG
>SJYW01052849.1:254169-286701 GCA_006410735.1 Raphicerus campestris | reverse complement strand
AAAAGCTCCAGAGAAGGCAATGGCAACCCACTCCAGTACTCTTGCCTGGAAAATCCCATGGGCAGAGGAGCCTGGTAGGCTGCAGTCCATGGGGTCACACAGAATCAGACATGACTGAAGCAACTTAGCAGCAGCAGCAATCAAGAGCTCAGAGGGAGTCAATGCTATCAAGTAATTTTAGTGAGAAATGAGTATATATTTGTGTATGTGTGCTTGTGAGTGTGGGGATTGGGTGCTGAGTTAGGGAATTAATTCCTTATTCATCACGTACAAATTGTTTTATCATAAGTGTTTCTCAACCTGTTTCACATTATAATCATTTGGAGAGCTTTTAAAAAATACTAATGCAGCAGTCCAGTGCAAGATGAAATTTATCATGGTCTTTCAGCATGATCACAGGTACGAATAATTTTTAAAAAGCAGACATTTTAATTTTGAGGTCAAAAATAAAGAAATCATGCTTTATAATGGTGATATGCAATTAGGTTTAGAGTGAGAATCTTGCCTCCTCAATGTTTTGCTTATAAATTATGTTGACATGAGCCAGAGGAAGTGAAGAGTTGATGGCAGTGTTTAGATGAATAATGCATAAAGGAAACTACATGCTGCTCTTATAAATAAATATTTCTAGAAGTTATTTTTCACCTGGTGACTCACATATTTTTTCTGTCTACATAGTAGATGGCTTGGTAGGTTTTACAGGTTACGGAATGAAACGAGTTGTTTGGATGAGTGCAAAGGCGAGTATGTTTATGTTTTTAGGTACAGTCAACTAATTTTGAAAAAACTGTGGCAGTCTCAAACCAAAATGATTGTATACAGGTGTGGGTATGTGCTGAGTGGTTTTGCTCATATGATCTCCATCATGGTCCTGTCTTTGAACTAATTTGTATCTTCATGTTTATATTTATTGGTAAATGTGCTTTAGAGTAACAGGCATACATTTTGTAACATATGGGTTGTTGTTGTTCAGTCCCTAAGTCCTGTCTGACTCTTTGACCCCATGAAATGCATCATACCAGGCTTCCCTGTCCTTCACTGTCTCCCAGAGTTTGCGCAAACCAGCTTATATTCAGCTGCCACGTTATCCTCTTGCCCCCATCTTTCCCAGTATCAGGGTCTTTTCCAGTGAGTCAGCTCTTCACATCAGGTGGTCAAAGTATTGGAGCTTTAGTTTCAGCATCAGTCCTTCTAATCAATATTCAGGGTTGAGTTCCTTCAGGATTGATTGATCTCTTGGCAGTCCAAGGGACTCAAGAGTCTTCTCACTCACCAAAACTTGAAATCATCAGTTCTTTGGTACTCAGCTTTCTTTATGGTCTAGGTCTTGCATCTGTACATAACTACTGGAAAAAACACAGATTTAACTCTACAGACATTTGTCAGCAAAGTGATGTCTCTGCTTTTTAATATGCTGTGTAGATGTCTCCTAGCTTTCCTTCCAAAGGGCAAGTGTCTTTTAATTTTGTGGCTGCAGTCACCGTCTGTCGTGATTTTGGAGCCCAAGAAAATAAAATATGTTACTGTTTTCACTTTTCCCCTTTCCATTTGCCATGACGTGGTGGGGCTGAATGCTATGATCTTAGTTCTTTGAATGTTGAGTTTTAAGCCAGCTTTTTCACTTTCCTCTTTCCCCCTCATCAAGAGGTTCTTTAGTTCCTCTTTACTTTTGCCATTAGAGTAGTATCATCTGCATATCTGAGATTATTGATCTTTCTCCTGGCAGTCTTGATTTTAGCCTGAGCTTCATTTCATATGGAATGCCAGGCTAGAATTTAAATAAGCAAGGTGAAAATATACAGCCTTGACATACTTCTTTTCCAATTTTGAACCATTCTGTTGTTCCATGACCAGTTAAGGCTACAAAAACTCATTGTTGTATATATTTAAGTGATTCTTGATAATTAGCCTACTATTTATACTCCTCAGTTTTTTAATAATCTGTAAAATATGGGTTATGAGCTTTGCCGAAAGTATCAGGGTGATTAAGTACTATATATAAACCATTTAATATAGTACTACATTACTTCACAAAGCAGGGGATTAAAAAAATGTGAGTGTTCTCAGTTCTCTCCTCTATTCTTCCCATTTTCCAGAAAGTTTTAAGGCATTTTATGATGGAAATCTTCCTACAATAAGATGAACAAATAGAAATTCAAATACTGGGCTGGTCTAAAAGTTCATTTGAGTTTTTCTTTAACATCGTACAGGAAAAAAGAACAAACTTTTTGGCCAACCCAATAAAATGTTTGAGACAATTACACTAGCTATAAAAATTTATTTAGTTATGTTAGCTAGCATTGCCTATGAGCTTCCTGGCATCCAGGACAAAAATAGGAAATGAATTTTGATTTTATTAAAAGTATGATGATGTAAATCAGTCCTACAAAAACTTTTTCCCATGATATTATGTTCGAAAAATATAACACTCAAGGTCCTTCTTACCAAGAACATTGAATAATGTAAATGAATAATGCCATCAAAAATGATTTTATAGTTGATGCAGGAGCCATCTGCATATGGCTGTTTCTTGCATCAACCCTCAATAAAACCCAAGGGCATGACTTTAAAGGGTAGCAGCTTGATCATTATTACATTTTTATGGATGAGTCAAACATCCTTCTCCATTGTTATACAAGAGAAAAGTCAAATGAGAGATCATCTGGCTTAAGGTTATAATTCAAAATATTCCTCAATTATAGAATTCATCCCATACTTATAATTTTTATGGAACTCTTCTGTATATAAATTTGTACACTTTTATCTCTCATGCATTTCAATAAATTAAAATAGAGTACTCTGTTTTACATCTGTGCTCCATGGTCCATGGTATTATAACAGAAACAGTGATAACCTTGGTCTACAGAGAAACTCAGTTATATGTTATACTAAATTACAGATGTGTTAAAATTGTATTTAAAAAAACCCTGAAGAACAGCAAGCTAAATGAAGTCCAGATTCAGTGTTTATTTTGACTGTCAAATTGCATGAAATGCATCTATAAATGTGTAGACCTTCAGAAAATTTAAGTAATTAATAGGTAATTGTCACTGGGAGAAGGCAGTGAGTAAGATATATTTCCCTTTACGTGCTTTTAAAAAGATTTTTATTTTTGTATGTTTGTAAAGTATTTTTGTATTTGTGCTTTGCTCAGTTGTGCCCGACTTTTTGTGATACCATGGACTGTAGCCCACCAGGTCCTTCTGTCCATGGAATTTCCCAGGCAAGAATACTGGAGGGGATTGCCATTTCCTTCCCAAGGGATCTTCCTGACCCAGAGATTGAATCTGAATCTCCAGTGTATCCTACATTACAGATACTTTATTTCTTAGTGAATGCAATTTTCAGTTGCAAATTTATAGTATTTACAAATATGACACCATAAACTTTAACAAGGGCATTTTAGATCTGTGCTCATCCATATGGAATGGCAAATATTAGAACACTTGTTACTATAATATTCAGATTAGCATCAGGAAATGTGTAAAACATTTAGATTATTCCAAATTATCAAGACAATGATTCAGATGTTCCATAACTTTAATTCATAGTAAAACTGAAAGGAAGATAAATCACTAAAATTATGAACAAATTATTAATTTCTCAAGTTATTAAATCTGTAGAATAATTTAGATAAGGCCTTTATTTGATGGACTGGTACCACATGGACATGTTTCTAAAATGTTGCTTTCAGACCTGAAGATTTGACTTTTTAAAAAAATTTCTGTGAGAAAGAGAAAAAAGAATTTCTGTATAGTTGAATTACAATATTAGTTTCAGGTGTACAGCATAGTGATTCAGTATTTTTGCAGTTTATACTCCATTAAAGTTTAGCACAAAATAATGACTGTTATTCCTTGCGCTATACAATATATCCTTGATTTTCTTATATTTTATACATAGTAGTTTATACCTCTTAATCCCATAATATGTTACTTCACTCTTCTTTCTCTCCATTGGTATTCTTAATTTTATTTTCTATGGGTCTGTTTTTCTTTTACTGCCTATCTTTGCATTGTGTGGATACCACATATAAGTAGTATCATAAGTTGTTTGTCTTTCTCTGGCTTATTTCACTAAGTGTAATACTCTCTAGGTCCATCCACTTTGCTGCAAATGACAGAATTTCATTTTTTATCCTGAGTACTGTTGTACATATATACCACATACATATAATCCACCTCTTCTTTATCTGTTCATATGTTGATGGAAACTTGGGTGCTTCCATATCTTGGCTAATGAAAACAATACTGTTATGAACATGGGGGACCATGTATCGTTTTGAATCAGTGCTTTTAATTTTTCCAAATACTTGCACAGGAATGGAATTGCTGGTTAATAATAGTTCTATATTTATTAATAGTTTTTTGAGGAACCTATGTGACTGTTTTCCATAGTTACTGCACCAACTTACATTCCTACCAACAGTATATATAAAGGGGTTCCATTTCTTCACATCAGGATCAGCATTTGTTATTGGTAGGCTTTCATTTTTATGTATTGAAGTATTGTTGAGTTACAGTATTGTGTTATCGCAGGTATATAGCATAGCAATTCATTTATATATATAATATGTGTATGTGTTTGAATCCTTTTTCAGATTCCTTTCCCTTATTGTTGTTATTCAGTCATTAAGTTGTGTGCGACTCTTTTTGACCCCATGGACTGAAGCACTCCAGGCTTCCCTGTTCATTATCTCCCAGAATTTGCTCAAACTCATGTCCAATGAGTCAGTTATACTATCTAACCATTTTATCCTCTGCCCCTCCCTTCTCCTTTTGCCTTCAGTCTTTCCCAGCATCAGGATCTTTTTCAGTGAATCATCTCTTCGAATCAGGTGGCCAAAGTCTTGGAGCTTTCCATCAGTCCTTCCAGTGAATGTTCAGGATTGATTTTCTTTAGAATTGACTAGTTTGATCTCCTTGCAGTCCAGGGGACTCTCAAGAGTCTTCTCTATCACCACACTTCAAAAGCATCAGTTCTTTGGCTACTGCTAAAACAATGTATTCTGCATATTCAGAAAAAATTGATAAAAATGAACATAAAATATCAACTGCTAATGATCAGGGTTATCTGATCTCAATCTAAGAAATCATGTTTAAATAGTATTCAAATATGTCTAGAGTTTCAAATGTGAAGATGGTATTGTAGGCAGCTGTTTCTCTGCTTTTTGAAGTTTTCATTCATATGATTGTTTAATCACATTGTCAGGATATTTTATTAGGTATTAAAATTTCAAATGACAGAGTGGTACAGTTTTAGGACACTTTAGTTGCTTCAGTGGGCTGCGGTTGTGTCAGCCACGGATGGAGTTTTGCTCCCTGTGCAGGTGCCCATGCTTTCATTCATGCAAAGCCTTAGGTGCAAATCTGCTTTGTTTCTCACAAGCCAGTTGCTACCCTCAGCCTCCACTGCCCTCATCCTGTGGTAAAATTGCTCTGTATGGCTTGATGGAACTGCATTAGCCTAAGTGTGTGCCTAGGGGTAAGTCATGGTGGAGTGGCCGCCGTCAGAAACCTGGGCTCCTTCTGTGGTACTGCTTGAGTAAATGCCAACAGTGGCCACCACCGCTGCACTTAGGCCCTATCCCAAGACCAGGTCACCTCTGCTTCCCGTTGGCTGAGTCTTTTTACTGGTCTTAGCTGCCCTAGATCCAGTGCTGCACTGTGAGTTGAAATAAATGGAAGTGGAGTGTTTGCTGGCCTCAGGGTAGGGCACAGGGCAAAGTGATCAAGGAAACCAGGGAGTCACTAGTGCAGATCTCTCTCCATCCTGCCTTGCCATTAAGCCTACACAAGCAATTACTCCCTCCTCATGGCTAGAGTCCAGGCTTCCCACAGTGATTCTGTTAGTCCCAGAGATCGTCCAGCTAGACAAGGGGGATTGTGTTTCCCATGGAAGACCCCAGGACTAGGGCATCCAGTCTGTGACGAACTGCTCACTCCTCTGGGTGTGTGTTCTCCCATGTGATCTAGGAATATGGATTCTAAGAGTGAAAATATACTTTAGAATTTTTAAGTCCTTTAGAAAGAGGAAGACAAAAAATGTATGAAGTCACTTATTTGTCAATATAAAATATAACACAAATGAATTTATCCATGAAACAGAAAATGACACGCAGATATAGAAAACAGACTTGTGGTTGCCAAGGGTAAGAGGGTGAGGGAGTGCTATATGGAGAATTTGGGGTTAGCAGATGAAAACTATTATATATAGAATGGATAAGCAACGAGATCCTACTTAGAGCACAGAGAAGTATATTCAATATCCTGTAGTAAGCCATAATGGGAAAGAATACAAAAAATAATATACATATATACATATATATACATATTTATGTATGACAGAATCTCTTTGCTATAAAGCAAAGTTTAACACAGCATTGTAAATCAACTATACTTCTACAAAATACATTTTAAAAGAAACTCAAAAATTGTTCTAGTCCTGTTATTTGCCATTTCAAAACTGAACAAAATATCTCCACAATGTCACTGAACAGTGTGCTCATGAATACTTCAAAAAGTAGGGAAACTTCTACATGTAGTTCCATCTCCAAACCTGAAAGTCTAGCCTTATTTGAATTCTATCTAAACATGCTTTTTTATTTTGAAACTAAAATGAAGACTGATCATTAGTAGCTGATATTCTGTGTTCGCTTTTATTAATTTTTTTTAAAATATCCAAGAAAAATAGGCACGTTTTGGAAAATCACATTTATAATCCTATCTTCTAAAGAAAGCCACTGCTAATATTTGTGGCATGTTTCATTCCATTATTATTTCTGTGCATTTCTTATTGTTTATATAATGTATAATCAGAATCATTACCTTTTAGTTAACATGAATTGTATGCAAGATTGCTTATGTAAAAAAATATGATCTTAATGACTACATAGTTTTTCATTGTTTGAATTTGTTTTATTGCTGTACAGTGAATTGTTTATTTTTGTTATCATAAATTCACTAGGAATACATTATGTGTATGTAAGTATCTATCATACAAGTTTATAATTTTAAAATAGACTTTGAGCTTACTAATTAGCAGATCAAGGCTCTGAATATTTTTCAGGCTGTTGATTTATATTTAAAAATTGCTTTCCACAAAGGTTGTAGCAACTTGTTACCACCTTATCAGTATGTGTGAGTGAGTGTGCAACTGCTATCTAGCCTACCTTTAACTTGGCCAAAAAGTAATCATCAGTTAACGAAGAAATTTTAATTCCAAATCATAATTTTTCTTAGGAATTAATATACATCTCATTTTATAATAAAATTAGAAAAATAATTCAGTGGCACATGTAGTCAGATCCATTGCACTAATTTAATAAAAAACTAGAAATACAAAGGGGTTAAGTAATTTACTACCTGTCATAAAGTTGTCAAGGGACAAACCTAGGATTAAAATTTAGAACTGTTTATTCCTAGGCCATTGAAACTAAAGAAAAAAATGTCCTGAATTTCAATTCTATTTATGAACCAATATTTGTAATGCAGCACAATGAATAAATTTTATTTGGACTGGATATAGTAAAAATATTTGGATGGGCTAGCATTATTAAAACAAAAAGAACATGGGGAAGGATATATAAAAATCGCTCTATTGAAAATCTGTGTATTACTTAAGTATTAAGACAGCCATTTAAATACTCATGCTGCTGCTGCTGCGTTGCTTCAGTTGTGTCCGACTCTGTGCGACCCCATAGATGGCAGCCCACCAGGCACCGCTGTCCCTGGGATTCTCCAGGCAAGAACACTGGAGTGGATTGCCATTTCCTTCTCCAATGTGTGAAAGTGAAGTCGCTCAGCAGGTGTCCGACTCTTTGTGACCCAATGGACTCAAGCCTACCAGGCTCCTCCATCCATGAGATTTTCCAGGCAAGAGTACTGGCATGGGTTGCCATTGCCTTCTCCTTAAATATGCATACAATATTGGAATAATAGCAATAATTGGGTGGAAGTGTATATTTTGTATATATGGGGGAAAACCAATAGCAGTTGCCTAAAGAATCTATAGCCTCAAGGTAAGCAGTCTGGTTTTTGGTAAGACAATTTGCAAAATATAAATATGTTGTTATAGAAGTATATAATTATACTTCAGATGACTATATTGAAACTCAGAGAGGATAGATGGCTACAGAGCATAGTATCTTTTCAATCAGTGAGATATTAAAAAGTGGAGTCAATCTTTTACCTCATTGGAAAATTAGTCCCATTTTTTTTTCTGTTTTAGGAAATACTTTCTACTCTTCTTGACTTCAGTGACTTAGCATACTGGGTTGCCATTAGATGACTCAGAATGTCATTTTACCTAAAAGTGTCCAAATTTGAGACATCCTATTCATTTAGATATCTTAAAGTATCAAGTTGAATTTTTATTTTATAATTCATTCATCACAAATGTATTGAGCACCTACTCTTTGTTTGACTCCTCAGTGTTTTTTAAGAAAATGACAAATGAAGTTCAGAAAACAGCTCCCACTCTTCTGACTGATCAGCATATCAGAGTAGATCAGAGCATTCAGTTTGGAAATAGGACTTGGAGGCTTTGTGTCCAGCTTTGTGTATAAATATTTAGGTGAGTCTAGATTAGATATTGCACCTCTCTGAGTCTTCATAGTTGTAATATATATCTTTGTAGTATTCTATAAAAGTTGTGTGTGTGTGTGTTAGTCGCTCAGTCATGTCCAACTCTTTGTTACCCATAGTTTATATCCCACCAGGCTTCTCCATCCATGGAATTCTTCAGGCAAGAATACTGGAGTGGGTTGCCATTCCCTTATCCATCTATATATAATCATTTTTATAATTTATATTATGTATGGTATCTAATTGCATTATTATGTAATTAAATGTCATATAACATTTATGTTTATGCATGTATATAATATACACACATAAATAACTATATATTTATCTCTATAATATATTCTTTATGTAAATGTCTATATATATATTTATGTATATGTACATTTATTACATTATAAATGTTATATCTATAGCAGTTGCGTATATATACTATGTGTGATTTATACATATAGTAGCTATAGCTATATTTTCTACATATAATTGCTATATATGGAATGGCTAATATAGTAGTACAATAAATATTAGATACTTTATTAAGGTCTTCTTCTATGGAAGAGATAGTAGGAATTTTAGGACTAGTGTTAAGGAGAAGAGAGGGCATGTATTTCATTATTGGGCAGCATCAGGTTGATTATTAATACATTGCATTATTAACACATTCAACAAACATATGTTGGTCACACATCATGCGCAGAGACTGGATATGTAAGTTTCGGTTCCTCCATTTAGGAAATCCATCATCCACTGGGAGTGACAGATACTACAATATGTAACACTGATGTTTCACTCTAATAACGTTAAAATATAACTAATTCCTCTGAAATACACTTCCAGGTGAACTTGAGGTGAATATGAGTTTAGAGCTTGGGTGGAAATAGGCTGAATTATGAAGATTTAAGCTTTATTAACATATCAGAGATATGATGGTGACATATTTGATATATAAGTGTGGTAATAATGGTCAGGGAATTGAGAAAAACTATCATAGAGGAGCTGAGGGAAAACATTTAAGAAGTGCAAAGCAAACATGATTCACCAGGAAATGGCGGAATACACATTTTGAAAATAACAGAAAAGGATAAAGTAGATAAGGAAAATGTGGATTCACTTCATTCTAGGATGAAGATGGTTTTACTGGTGATCCAAGTATTCAATGCAGCGGATAGGATCTGAAAATTCACACTGAATCTGACCAAAAGCCAGTCATAGTTGAATTTAGAAAACACAGCTTAATTTCAAGTGATTTGAAACCCAGTTCTTCAATTTATAAGTTATGTGACCTTGAGCAGGATAACTGGAACCATAGTTTTAGCCATCTTCCCTCATCTATTATGAGTGTAAGTGTGTGAGGTATGTGGGGAGGGTGGAGGGAGAGGGTGACTGGTGCTGAGCTAAGTTTTAATGCATCTACCATATTACATGTAGCCACTAATATATATGCATTTTGGATTCTGAAAGTTTCAGATCTGGAATTTTATAGACTCAAGCTAGGAGTATCCTCCTTATGGATCTGTGGAGTTTGCATTCCTTGTTAGCAGTGAATGGTGGGAATCCCCTTTGGATTCCTATTGATTCTCTGTTGTCCTTCAGCACTGGATTGTTGNAGTTTGAACATTCTTTGGGACTGGAATGAAGACTGACCTTTTCTAGTCCAGTGGCCACTGCTGGGTTATCCAAATTTGCTGACATACTGAGTGCAGCACTTTTAACAGCATCATCTTTTAGCATTTAAAATAGCTCAACTAGAATTCCATCACCTCCACTAGCTTTGTTTATAGTGATGCTTCCTAAAGCCCACTTGACTTCACATTCCATGTGAAGTTCTAGGTGATGTATGCTCTAGGTGACTGATCACACAGTCATGATTATTTGGATTGTGAAGATCTTTTTGGTACAGTTCTTTTATGTATTCTTGATACCTCTTCATAATATCTTCTGCTTCTGTTAGGTTCATGCCATTTCTGTCCTTTATTGAGCCCATCTTTGCATCAAATGTNATGAAGATCTTTTTTGTACAGTTCTTCTGTGTATTCTTGCCACCTCTTCTTAATATCTTCTGCTTCTGTTAGGTCCATACCATTTCTGTCCTTTATTGAGCCCATCTTTGCATCAAATGTTCCCTGGTATCTCTAATTTTCTCAAAGAGATCTCTAGTCTTTCCCATTCTATTGTCTTCATCTATTTCTTTGCATTGATCGCTGACAAAGGCTTTCTTATCTCTCCTTGCTATTCTTTGGAACTCTGTATTCAAATGGGTATAGATTTCCTTTTCTCCTTTGTTTTTTGCTTCTCTTCTTTTCACAGCTATTTGTAAGGCCTCCTCAGACAGCCATTTTGCTTTTTTGCATTTTTTTTTCCTTGGGGATGTTCTTGATCCCTGTGTCCTGTACAATGTCATAAACCTCTGTCCATAGTTCATCAGGCACTCTATCTATCAGATCTAGGCCCTTCAATCTGTTTCTCACTTCCACTCTGTAATTGTAAGGGATTTGATTTAGGTCATACCTGAATGATCTAGTGGTTTTCCCTACGTTCTTCAGTTTAACTCTAAATTTGACAATATGGAGTTTCCTTTAATTTGGACCATTCTTTATGCCCAGTACATCTTTGAGGAGTCTAGGTCAATACTTTTGTAGAATATTTTGCAACCAAAATTTATCTTATTGTTTCCTCTTTAATACATCAGGTAAAACTTATCACCATTTTTTATAAATAAAGATTTATGAGGCACAACTATATTCATTAGTTTATATGCTGTCCGTGGTGTCACTAAGAGTCGGACATGACTGAGCGACTTCACTTTCAATTTTCACTTTCCACTTTCATGCACTGGAAAAGGAAATGGCAACCCACTCCAGTGTTCTTGCCTGGAGAATCCCAGGGACGGGGGAGCCTGGTGGGCTGCCATCTGTGGGGTCACACAGAGTTGGACACGACTGAAGTGACTTAGCAGCAGCAGCAGCAGCATGCTGTCTATTGCTATTTCCATGCTATGATACAGAACTGAATGGTGTTAACAGAGACTATTTAGTTAACAGAAACTAAGATACTAATTATCACTTTTGAAATAAATCTGTTGGCCCCTGATTTAGGATTTTATTTTTGAAAGAGCAGAGCTTAAATTTCTGAGTTATTCATATTTAGCTGTAAGACCTTGGAAATGACACTTAGCCCCTCTGAGCTTCACTTCAGTTTTACCTATCTTACTTCATAGGGTTTTTATGAAAATTACATGTAAATTTGCTTTGTTGTTGTCATTTAGTCACTCCGTTATATTGAACTCTTTTGTGACCTGTGGACTGTAGCCCACTAGGCTCCTCTGTCCATGAGACTTCCCAGGCCAGAATACTGGAGTAGATTGCCATATCCTTCTCTAGGGAATCTTCCTAACCCAAGTATTGAACTGCTGCTACTGCTGCCAAGTCACTTCAGTCACGTCCAACTCTGTGTGAACCCATAGATGGCAGCCCACCAGGCTCCTCTGTTCCTGGGATTCTCCAGGCAAGAACACTGGAGTGGGTTGCCATTTCCTTCTCCAATGCAGGAAAGTGAAAAGTGAGAGTGAAGTCACTCAGTCATGTCCAACTCTTCGCAATCCCATGTACTGAAGCCTACCAGGCTCCTCTGTCCATGGGATTTTCCATCAAGAGTACCAGAGTGGGTTGCCATTGCCTTCTCCGAGGTATTGAACTAGCACCTGCTAATTTTAATAGTCTAGTTTAATATATTAGCAAGGTTTAATACCTTGTAGAGAGATGAAACTTCCAAGGAAGAAATGTGTTTTACTAAAAAGAAATTTCTACAAGGGATAAGATGGTGCTTGGAAAGGCTCATACCATTAGTGGGGGAGTTTTGGAATATTTAAGAGTTCATCCCTACATGTGTGTATGGTGTCTGTGCCAGTATTTTTGTTGCAAGCATTCCCCTTGTTAAGAGAAGAGTTTGTACATTCCCTTCCTAAGAGATATAACTCTCAAAGAGATAAGATCTCTCTTTAGTATTACACTGTGAGTCTAGTTTAACTCCTCAGGGTGGTTTCAATCTTCAAGCTGTAAACCAATATGTGTATATGGAAAAATGAAATAAAACTGAGTTATTGATTATGTTATTCAACTGATAAATTAACTAAGATTGGGAAATCTCTATTTCAAGTGTTCCTGTTATCTGTGATGATAAAAACTTCTCCTATTGCTTATGTAAGTAATTTATATTACTTCTAGATTTAGTCTCTAGAACAAGGAAATAAATATTGCACCTTTTCTATTTCAAAGCATATTAAAGAACACCAAAGCACTCAACCTATCTCAAATGATCACTTTGGATTCATTTTTGTATCATTAATTTTCCAGATGGAAGACAATAATCTTCTTACATATTTTTTCTTAAAGTTTTCCTCAGAGTTCATTATAGTTTTCCTATAATCTAACTGCATTTTCTTAACTTTTTTTTCTATTTAACTGGAAATTTTGTATTTGAATACAAAATATATAAAGTGCTCAAATCCGGTGTATACTTCAATGAAATTTAACACAGCAAGCACACACATTTAAGCAGCTCCTAGATCAAAATGTGGAAATTACTAGTGTTCTCTTAACCTATCTCTCAGTCACTGCTTCAGGCTTACACTCCTGAAATTTGCAATATTCTGATGTCTGTTATCATGGTTAGTTCTTCCTCTTCTTGACTCAATACATGTGGAATTAAATAAGTACTTACTCTTCTGTGTCTCGCTTTTGTGAAACATTCATGCTATTATATTCATCAGTAATACAATATCTGATTTTGTTTTATGGTATTTGATTACATGGGCATACCACCAAGTTGTTTATCTATTCTAATGTTTTTGAGCATCTGAGTTATTTTCAGTTGAAGGCAATTATGGATAATGTTGCCAAGTTTAGTTGCTCACTTGTGTCCAACACTTTGCAAGCCCATGGACTGACTGCCGCATGCCAGGCTTCCCTGTCCCAACCTGAAGTTTGCTCAAACTCACGTCCATTGAGTTGGTGATGCCAACCAACCATATTGTCCTCTGTTGTCACCTTCTCCTCCTGCCTTCAATCTTTCCCAGCATCAGGGTCTTAAGTGAGTCAGTTCTTCGTATCAGGTGGCCAAAGTATTGGAGTTTCAGCTTCAGCATCAGTCCTTCCAATGAATATTCAGGACTAACTTCTTTTAGGAGTGACTGGTTGGATCTCCTTGCAGTCCAAGGGATGCTCAAGAATCTCCTCCAATACCACAGTTCAAAAGCATCAATTCTTTGGTGCTCAGCTTTCTTTATAGCCCAACTCTCACATCCATACATGACTACTGGAAAAACTATAGCCTTGACTAGACAGATCTTTGATGGCAAAGTAATGTCTCTGCTCTTTAATATGCTGTCTAGGGTGTCACAGCTTTTCTTCTAAGGAGCAAGCGTCTTTTAATTTCATGGCTGCAGTCACCATCTGTAGATGGTTGGATTGTATCATCAACTCAATGGACATGAGCTTGAGCAAGCTTCAGGAGTTGGTAATGGACAGAGAAGCTGGGCATGCTGCAGTCCATGGGGTCGCAAAGAATCTGACATGACTGAGCAACTGAATTGAACTGAGTCACCATCTGCAGTGATTTTGGAGCCCCTCAAAATAAAGTCAATGTCACTGTTTCCATTGTTTCCCCTTCTATTTGCCATGAAGTGATGGGACTGGATGCCATGATCTTAGTTTTTTGAACATTGAGTTTTAAGCCAACTTTTTCACTCTCCTCTTTCACTTTCATCAAGAAGCACTCATAATTATATTTTGGGATATTTGTATACATTTCTATTAGCAACTACTTATGAGCAGAATTGCCAGATTGTTGGGCTTCCCAGGTGGCACTGGCAATGAAGAAACTGACTGCCAATATAAGAGATGTAAGAGATGCAGGTTCAGTCCCTGGGTCAGGAAGATCCCCTGGAGAAGGTCACAGCAACCCACTCTAGTGTTCATGCCTGGAAAATCTCGTGGACAGAGGAGTCTGGCAGGCTATGGTCCATAGGGTCACAAAGAGTCGGACATGACTGAAGCAACTTAACACACACACACAGTGTACTGTTATGTTCAACTTTAGTAAATATTGTGCACAATTTTCCAAAACAGTTGTACCAATTTATACTCCCATCAGAAGCATCTGAAAAAAAAAAAAAGAAAAGAAAAGTAATACATGAGAATTCTAGTTACTCCACATTTTACTTGCTATTGGCAGTCTTTTAACTTTATTCTGATTGTTATGTAACAGTATCCTTTTATCTTTTGTAGTTTTAAATTTACATTTCCCTAATAACTGAACATGTTAAGTGCTTTTGCACATATTTATTGGAGATCAGCACACCTTCTCTGGGAAATATTTAAAGCTTTTGTCCAGGTTTTTATCTTTTATTATTTATTTATGTGGGCTTCCCTGGTGGCTCAGATGGTAAAGGGTCTGTCTGTGGTATGGGAGGCCAGGATTTGATCCCCTAAAGAAGGAAATGGCAACCCACTCCAGTATTCTTGCCTGGGAAATCCCATGGGTGGAGGAGCCTGGCAGCCTACAGTCCATGGGGTCACAAAGAATCAGACACGACTGAGCGACTTCACTTTTACTTTATTGATTTATAGGAACCCTTTGCGTGTTTTGGTAATAGTCTTCATTTTTTATATGCAACTCCAAAATCTTAATTGTGTCTTATCTTTTTACTCTTATGTATTGATTTTGTTTATGACAATAGGTTTTGGGGTTTTTTTGTTGGAATCCAAATGATTAATTATTCCTTTTATGGTTGAATGGTTATGTGTCTTACTGAAAAATCTTGGGCTACCATATATCAGGAAGATGTCTTGCTATTTTATTTTCTGGAAATCATTATCATTTTACCTTTAAGATTGAGACCTTTAGTCTACTAGAATTCATTTTTACTTACAGCATTATGTATGGGTTGCCATTCACTTTTTATATGCAGACCATACCATGTAGTAAACTTTATAGCTTTTGCTTTTATTTTACATGTTGATATTCTCAGCCAGCATGTAGTTTTCTGCTGTGGTGTTGATCCTGTTCAATTAAGTAATTATATTTCTATGATGTGATGACTCTATTTCTATGGTTATGTTAGTTTCTATGATTAGTTGATATATACTTTTCTTGGTCATGCCTTGAATTCTCCAGAAAAGTTTAAAAATACTTTAGATATGTTCCTATCTAAATTCTTCTTTCAAAACTCTTTCTGACCCATCAACCCATTTTGTCTTTGTTTTACAAAGGTCTGTACTTTAGAAAAGAGATTTTCATAGTATAGATAATATAGATTTTGAGAATAATTATCTTTTCAGGGCTTTCTATTGAGGAACCGAAATGACNTCTTCTTTCAAAACTCTTTCTGACCCATCAACCCATTTTGTCTTTGTTTTACAAAGGTCTGTACTTTAGAAAAGAGATTTTCATAGTATAGATAATATAGATTTTGAGAATAATTATCTTTTCAGGGCTTTCTATTGAGGAACAGAAATGACCACATCCAAAACCTCCTTCTCAGCTGCTGATAAGATTATTATACTGATTAACACCTTTTCCAAGTTGGATTGGAGGTGAAAGTAATTCCATTTGGCAAGGCCTCATCCCATCTGCTGACATCTTCATTAACCTCACTGATAAAGAAACCATTTCACAATACAAATTTCTCAAGGCTGGAGATTGTATCTTCACAGAGAGTCACCTAACAATACTAATTTGAGTATGAGACATGCAGGTTCAATTGCTTCAATAATTTCATTGTGCCCTCTCCTTTTATTTTTCCTATTTAAAAGGTTGACAAAAAGAAACCAATTATTTCACATTAACTAGTAGAGTTTATACTCAAAAGGACATTTTATATATATTCAGAAAAGAGAGTGCAAAAGTAAAGCTCAAAGTGAATGAAAGTATCATCATGCATGCTTAGCTGCTCAGTCGTGTTTGACTCTTTGCAACCCCAAGGTCTGTAACACAAAAGACTCCTCTATCTATGAAATTCTTCAGACAAGAATGCTGAAGTGGTAACCATTCCTTTCTCCAGGGAATCTTCCCGACCCAGAGATCAAACCTGGTCTGTGTTACAGGCAGATTCTTTACTGTCTGAGCCACTAGAAAAGGGAGAAACAAATGGATGAAAATCTGTGAAAAGAAAGTAATGTAATCCTGTTTGAACTTTATTAAACACAAGAAAAAAAAAACCCTAGAGTTGAAAAAAATGCATATTAGCTATTTGCCCTTTCCTTTGCACACTAAGCTTTTTGTTAAATTTTTAAAATGTGTATTTTTACATTTCATAATCAGTTAAATATCTTCAATTAACTTTGGCTTATATGACCTACATGACATTTTCTCAACTTTATAGTAAGTTTTCCAGTATCTGCTGTCTGTTCTTCAAAAGCAGCTTTTAATAAGACTTCTAGAAATCTTCAGTTGTAGCCAGGGATGTTCAGGTAATGATGTTGCTGTTGCTCAGTTACCCAGTCGTGGCCAACTCTCTGCACCCCCATGGACTGCATGCAGCATGCAAGGACGCTCTGTCCCTCACCGTCTCCCTAAGTTTGCACCAAGTTCAACTCCATTGCATCGGTGGTCCTACCCATCCTCTGGCTCCCTCTTCTGCTCTCAATCTTTCCCAGCATCAGGGACTTTTCTAATGAGTCAGCTGTTTGCATCAGAAATCCCATAATACTAGAGTTTCAGCTTCAGCATCAGTCCTTCCAATGACTATTCAGGGTTGATTTCCCTTAAGATTGACTAGTTTAACCTCCTTGCTGTCCAGGGGACACTCAGGAGTCTTCTTCAGCACCACAGTTCAAAGGCATCGATTCTTTGACGCTCTACCTTCTTTATGGTCCAGCTCTCACACGGATATATGACCTCTGGGAAAACCATAGATTTGACTATATGAACCTTTCTTAGCAGAGTAATGTCTCCGCTTTTCAGTACACTGTCTGGGTTTGTCATAACTTTCCTGCCAAGAAGCAAACGTCTTCTGATTTCATGGCAAGTGATGTAGATGACCTTAAATCATAGAAAAGCATACGACTGAGCAAAATATTTGTGAAGCAAGGATCTTTCAGTATATCTTACTTTTTAACACTGCATTTAACATAATTTTAAATAAATAGCTGGGCTTTAACAACTAACTGCAGGATTACTTAAAATTTAACCATCAGTCCTGAAGAAAAAGTGTGATTCAGATCTTGCATAATACTAATTTACAGCTGTGGTCAAAAGGGGCATCAGCAATATTTTTCTGTAATAGCTTAACAGCTTCTTTTAAATATGTTGAAGAAATGCATGTTCTTTGTCATCTAGGTTTTTAGCTGCTTATCAGTCCTGAGATAAAAGGGCTTGACTTTGTCTCATGGTAGGACATTTCTGTCCTGTATTCCAGGGGGATTATAGTCCTAAATCCTCAAAGTGTGAACCATATGGAAATTCAGAGATTTCCATATGTCTCAAGATACTTCCCTAATAGAACTCTGTCCCTTAGAGGCCCTTTCTATAGGACCTTGATAGAATTTAGGATGTTGGGCAGAAAACAATTAGAAAATGTGGCTGCAGATGAGTTCATGCTTTTTGAAATATGAAAGGAGAAAGAATATATTTGTAGCTTCAGGTTTTCAGTCTTAGAATAGTTGGTTCACTAGCACTTGTTTGTATTGATATAAGTTAATTTGTATACTGTGACACCTCAGGAAACATGATCATGCTTTTGTCTGAACAAAGCAAGCAGAGTGCTCTGCCTGAAAAAGTGTGGTTTAAATACGAGGTTTTTAACCATTAGTATGCATCCAAATCACCAGGAGGGCTTGGTAAAAAACATGGATTTCTGGACCCAGCTCCTAGAGTTTTCTATTTGGTGGGTGACCTGTGGAACCTAAAAATTTACCTTTCTAATAAGTTCCCTAGTGATGTTGTTGCAGATCCTGAGGACCAAACTTTGAAAATCACGGGTTTCAATATTTTCAGTTTCATTCTGTTACCATGAAGGGTCAATCCTGTGTTGCATAGAGAAGCTAATATGCATTTATTGCGTAGCTTCAGGTATTAACTGCAATTACCTTGTCTTCTAGTGTCTGCCTTCAGTTAAACGTAATGGAGAGCCTAACTGGTTAATCTTAAATATGACAGTTCCTTTTTCTATCTGCCTCTCTTTAAAAAATAGAGACAAATATTTACTATTTGAGTGCTTATACTGCTTTCTCCCTTCTCTTTAATTCTCCTTTCTTCCTTCTTTCCTTCCCATTTTCTTCCTATCTTCTTTATTCTTCTTTCCCTTGCCTTTTACTGTTTTCCCTTTCCCTTTCTTTTCTTTTCTCTCCATTTCTTCCTGCTTTCACCCCTTATCCAAGCCCTTTATTTCTTCTCCACAATTATTTTCATAAATGACAGTGTCTTTTCCTACTCCAGTAGCTATCAAGATGTGTTCTGTACTTACCACAATTGGTGTCTACACTGAAGAATTATTTGTTATCGTATCCTGTAAATCCTTTTGTTTTTTTAAATATAGAGATAGAGCTCTTCATAAGCAAAAGAATGAATGTCTCCTTAGTAAAACTTCTGGTAAAGTAAAAGTCTAATCCTTAGTAAAGTATCCAGTTTTATAAAAGTCTAAGGAGTGGTGAGGGTAGGAGAGGGTCAGGTCATTTTCAAGTTACTTTAAAATCCTTCAGATATTGTTAGTTTTAGGGGGTTTTTGTAACTTAAAAAATATTTTTTATTTTAATTTTAGATTTTAATGTAATTTTTGTTTTATATTTAAAATGTTTTTGTACTCCCTGTCTTAAAAACATCTGCATATTATACATATATATCAATATATGTATATATATATGTACACACACATACATAATGATACACTATAAGCAAGTAGTACGCATGATTGCATGTTCAGTCACTCAGTTGTGTCCGACTCTTTGTGACCCCATGACCTACACCACACCAGGCCTCCCTGTCCATCACCAACTCCCGGAGTTTACTCAGACTCACGTCCATCGAGTCCCTGATGCCATCCAGCCATCTCATCCTCTGTCGTCCCCTTCTCCTCCTGCCCCCAATCCCTCCCAGCATCAGGGTCTTTTCCAATGAGTCAACTCTTTGCATGAGGTGGCCAAAGTACTGGAGTTTCAGATTTAGCATCATTCCTTCCAAAGAAATCCCAGGGTTGATCTCCTTCAGAATGGACTGGTTGGATCTCCTTGCAGTCCAAGGGACTCTCAAGAGTCTTCTCCAACACCATAGTTCAAAGGTATCAGTTCTTCAATATTCAGCTTTCTTTCTAGTCCAGCTTTTACATCTATACATGACTACTGGAAAAACCATAGCCTTGACTAGATGGACCTTTGTTGGCAAAGTATCGTCTCTGCTTTTTAATATTCTGTCTAGGTTGGTCACATCTTAAGTCCAAATAAGGTCACATTCTGAAATTCTAAGTATACATGAATTTTGGGGGCCATAGGTAATGGAGAATGGTTGACACAATAGACCATCTTAACAAAATACTAGTAATGATGATGAACTGAAAGAAAAAACACATGGTATAGATGTCAAATATTGAAGAGTATACAAATATGTTAAAACTTTCTCTGACACTGAATTTATTGCAATCAATATTTATAAATGTCTGGGTATTGTAAAGAATACTAAGTTGAACTCTGCTACTATCCTAGAAGCCAGAACTTATATGTTCATCACTGCTCAGCCCCATGTATGCCTGGTTAATACTTTAATTTTAGTCTTTCTTTAATGACAGATTTCTTTTTAATCTGTAGTAGCTTTTACATTGCTACCTCATTTGACCTTCCTAATGATATGGAGCAGGCATCTGAATAATACCAAGTTTCTCACACATTGTACCTTTGATGTCTTGCATTCTGTAGCATTGTGTACTTCCTACTGAATTCTATAATATATGATATTTTGAAATTGCCATATAAGCATAATAATACTCTAAAATTTACATGATTATTTAAAAATTTCCTAGAAATTTTATGTAAAATTGAAGTAGTACCCAGCCATGATGTTGAATATATCTTGAAAATTATTTCCAAGAAGTAGCCTAAATGTCCATCGACAGATGAATGGCTAAATGGATAGATGGATAAAGAAGAATATTACCTATATACACAGTAGCATTACTCAGTCATAAAAAGAAATAAAATTGAATCATTTGAAGTGATGTTGATGAACCTAGAGCCTGTCATACAGAGGGAAGTAAATTATAAAGAGAAAAATATTTTATACTAATGCTAATAAGTGAAATATAGAAAAATGGTACAGATCAACCTATTTACAGAGCAGTAACAGAGGCAGAAACATAGAGAAAAGACTTGTGGTTGCAGGAAGGGAAGGAGGGGGCAGAAAAATTGAGGCAGTGGCACTGATATATGCACACCAGCATGTGTAAAGTAGATAGCTAGTGGGAAGCTGCTGCATACACAGGGAGCTCAGCTTGGTTGTCTGTGTCGACTAGTGGGGTGCAATGGGAGGATGGGAGGGAGGTTCAAGAGAGAGTGGGTATACATATATATATATGGCTGGTTCATGACGTTATACAACATTGTAAAGCAACTATATTCCAATAAAAGTGTTAATAATTTTTTTCCAACGATACAAAGATAAAAATTAAAGATATCTAAATGAGTTTAGAATTGATGTTGTTAATAATTTAAAGGTAAAATTTCAAATTATATTGTCACAAAGTCTTTCAGACTTGTCTTTCTGGGTATGGCTTCAGAACATGTAGGGGAAGCCTCTTGGTGTGAGTTTTATTCTTCCTTATTATTATAAAATAAATTCCAAGATAGTGTCTGAGGTACCAATGATTTGGCAATCCTGATGTAGAAAAACATTACTTCATAAAATAACAAGTTTTAGAAATTATTTTAAACCATGGCATTTGTACAAAGGTCAGTAGCAAGCTCCTTAGTACTTAAGTGATTGTGCATCTGTGTGTGAGTGTGTGTGTGTGTGTTTAGCTTTGGTGGTGGAGGGTAGGAAGTTACTTTTTTATCTAATGTGTGTGTCTACTCAGTATGATAGTAGGATGTTAAGAAAGGGAAGCATGCACTTTCATCATAAAGCAGTTTTAATTTAATTCTTATGAGAAATATACCTTTCATTTGGCTGTAATAAAAGTAAAGGCTGAAATTTAGGTTAAATATGTATCTGTGTTGTAATAAAATAAAANTGATAGTAGGATGTTAAGAAAGGGAAGCATGCACTTTCATCATAAAGCAGTTTTAATTTAATTCTCATGAGAAATATACCTTTCATTTGGCTGTAATAAAAGTAAAGGCTGAAATTTAGGTTAAATATGTATCTGTGTTGCAATAAAATAAAAGACTTAAGATGTTTTTTCCATGGGCAGAAATAGATTTGCCATCTAAAACTGATATGTTTTAGATGCCAGTTCTATTTGGAAAAAAATCAATTCAGCTATAGAAACTTCCGTTCATAGAATTAAAAAATCAACTTTCATTGTCTTCCACAAATAAACATGCTATTGTCACTTTAATTTGAAGACTATAACCCAATTGGACTCCTCAATTTTAAGTACATACAGAATTCCTTTTCCCGTCATCTTTATTGTCCATCCTGCTCTTTTAGGTTTAAAGTTTGTGTGACCATATATTAGAGGTAAAAGGATAGTCTCTTAGAACTTGGGTCCCGTCTTCCTAATTTGCTGATTGAGAAATGTAAGGTGATAGTCATTTTACTTGTACCAAGTCATAGATAATCAGTACTTCAGCCAAAATTACAATCTAGGTTTTCTGATTACTAGTCCAGAGGACTTTCTATTGACTCAAACTATCATACCAAAAGACTGCTATTGACTTATTACCTCTTTTCTTCCTTTTGATCTGCATTACTACTTCCTTGCTAAAATATTCTTCAAGCCCTTATGACTCAGTTTCCCTCTATGTGTAGATACCTGTTGACTGTACACATCCATTTAGAGTTTCTTATAAAATAGACATTGTGAGGTAAAACATTGCATGAAACTTGACTGAAGAGAGCATCAGGACTTCTTACTGAGGAAAAATTTGTNGAGGGTAGGAAGTTACTTTTTTATCTAATGTGTGTGTCTACTCAGTATGATAGTAGGATGTTAAGAAAGGGAAGCATGCACTTTCATCATAAAGCAGTTTTAATTTAATTCTCATGAGAAATATACCTTTCATTTGGCTGTAATAAAAGTAAAGGCTGAAATTTAGGTTAAATATGTATCTGTGTTGCAATAAAATAAAAGACTTAAGATGTTTTTTCCATGGGCAGAAATAGATTTGCCATCTAAAACTGATATGTTTTAGATGCCAGTTCTATTTGGAAAAAAATCAATTCAGCTATAGAAACTTCCGTTCATAGAATTAAAAAATCAACTTTCATTGTCTTCCACAAATAAACATGCTATTGTCACTTTAATTTGAAGACTATAACCCAATTGGACTCCTCAATTTTAAGTACATACAGAATTCCTTTTCCCGTCATCTTTATTGTCCATCCTGCTCTTTTAGGTTTAAAGTTTGTGTGACCATATATTAGAGGTAAAAGGATAGTCTCTTAGAACTTGGGTCCCGTCTTCCTAATTTGCTGATTGAGAAATGTAAGGTGATAGTCATTTTACTTGTACCAAGTCATAGATAATCAGTACTTCAGCCAAAATTACAATCTAGGTTTTCTGATTACTAGTCCAGAGGACTTTCTATTGACTCAAACTATCATACCAAAAGACTGCTATTGACTTATTACCTCTTTTCTTCCTTTTGATCTGCATTACTACTTCCTTGCTAAAATATTCTTCAAGCCCTTATGACTCAGTTTCCCTCTATGTGTAGATACCTGTTGACTGTACACATCCATTTAGAGTTTCTTATAAAATAGACATTGTGAGGTAAAACATTGCATGAAACATGACTGAAGAGAGCATCAGGACTTCTTACTGAGGAAGAATTTATAATAATTGATAGATAGGTTTTTGGAGAACATTTTCATCAAGTTTTTAATAGGTGATTATAATGTCTTTCTTTGCTCTTGCTGATAACTTTTGTGTAAAATTTAAAAAATTACATATGTCCTATTTTTTAATCTTTCTATTATAAAACCTGAAATTTGCATATCATATTACCACCTTGAGTATACATAAGCAAATTAATATACATATATAATGATCTAGCCTAACCCCTTTTTTTTCTTTTTCTGGTTCTTCATTGACTTAACTATTTGTATCACCTGTATTTAGCATATTTATTTTACTTATTTTGCATGATCTATTTATAATTTTTAAAATAAAGTTATATGAATATATAACTTTATAAATAAAATATTAAGCTTATCAGTCCTTTTATTAGCTGGCTTTTTCATCTTTAGTTAATAAATAATTTTCTTTAAAATGCTAAAATTATTGATTTAATGTCTATTTTTTAAAATATGGCATCTTTACAGATTTCTACAGAAGATTGTGACATGAGAATATTTTTGGCTGTTTTTTCTAAACTAGTTGAAATGATTAAGGCAAGGTAAACAAGAGGACGTCTACATCAGCATTGAGAGCTAGTGAAGGATGTTAAATACATGTCAAGAACTCTAAGGAAGCAATAGGTGCTCAAGAGAAACACAGAAAATCTTGACTTTTAGAGGTACTCTAGATGAGAGGGTTAAGGTTTGAATCAGAAAGAAGTTCTAAGAAAGCAGAGAATACACCTTTTAATGGATCCTGTTCAATGGAATTGGTTAGTAGAGTTACTGCAGGAGCCTGAATTTTCTTTGAGTGATGATTGTATAGTTGACTTTTTAAATTTGAGCTTTACTCAGTGTTTTCTATATGTTTCAACTGTAAGCATATAGTATTTTATAATTAGGAAATTTTATACCAGTTATATAAAACAATGATGGTGACCATTCCTTGATTTTTTGAGTTTATTTAAATTCTTTGAGATGCATTAAGTTGAAATTTACTCTGAAGAAAAATGATACAGATTACCGGACATTTTTTCATATTTACTAGGTCAAGAGTTATAACAATAGAATTGTTTTCTTGTCTAGCTACTCTTCTATTGATGTTGATCTCAGATCTAGCAGATGTAAAAAAAGGTGTACAAATTACATCTTCATGAATCTGATACATTAGGCAAGAGTATCAATCAACACTGTCAACTTATTGAAACTTTTGAGGAACTTCTTAACACTTTGATGATAAAGAAAACCCATAGAGACATAAATGTGAAGTGACTAAATTTATGATTGATCCTATAGTGTATAAATTCCAAATCTGAGAGCCTTAGGCTTAAAATTCTCACTATAGAGGTAAAATTCCCACCCTTTTATGGGAAACATAATAAGATTGTTTCCAACTTTATTACACCCATACACAGGGTGTCCCCATGTTAGAATAATGCAGCCTAGACTGTAGTATAAATTACTGTCAGCAGTACTTAGGTGTGGCTGAAAAAGATAGCAGTAGATTCTCAGGGGATTAAAACAAGGTAGAGTGATAGTATATATTTTCACATGAGATCTGAAAAGGTGAAGTGCATAATATGAAAAGTATAAGGATGAGAGAAATATTTTAGATGAAAAATATCTTTGAAATAAAAGATCAATGTTCCCACAAGATTTTAGCATAAAAAAATTTCCCATCAAAATAGGAAATGTGAAACTCTATGGAAAAAGAAAACAATCTCTTTAACTCCGCTTTCAGTTATTTCTTGGAGAAGGAAATGGCAACCCACTCTAGTACTCTTGCCTGGAGAATCCCATGGATGGAGGAGCCTGGTGGGCTACAGTCCATGGGGTCGCAGAGTCGGACACGGCTGAGTGACTTCACTTTCCCTTTCAGTTACTTTTGGTCACACCTTATTTCAAACAAATTAATACATAATAAGATAAATGTTCCTCAGTCCCCAGCAGTTATTATAAAATATGATCTACAGATTCAAGATTAAAATTGGCTCAGTTTAGGACACAGTTGAGTTTTTAGAGAGAATAAGTCTAAAAACCCAGTTTGTGACTCATTCTCTACTGTTTACTAGATATTGAATTCTGTATATCTAAAATTGAGATAATTTATGTGAAAGGACTTTGAAAAATTCAGAGTGTAATATGAATGGTTGTTATAATATTGTTATATGATAATACAAACAGATACATTTTAACAAGTTTGTCATAATAAGAAAAGTGAAGAATAGTAAGCCTTTTGAAAGACAGTTAAATTAAGTTGATAAAATATACTGGATAATACATATGTTTGTGCATATTTGCATAATAGTTTTTAATATGCAGAAACTTAACTTTTGATAAATCTGTATGCTTGAAAATACTGATGCTGTTAACCCAGATTCTTAAAATCTTATCAAATCCTAAATTATGAGAGAAAAATCTAATGTGCAAATCAGTAAAGTGTTTAATAATGTTTAACAATAATTATTATAAGAACAAATCATCAGTTTTCTTTCTAAAACACTTTTCTGCAGGAATCACTTATAGCCAGTTATTCACCAGGCATTGTAGTTCAGAAAGAAGAAAGCCAGCAGGAAACTGATACAATTATTTGACTGTTTTAATAATAATCAAATAATACATTCTAGTACCAAGTCCTCTTTTGAAATAGGTTGTGTTCTTTTGTCCACAGAGACATCATAAAGGTGCTATATTTCATACTTTCTTAAGGTTCATAAGGCTTGATCATTGTTTCTTGTCACTTATAAAATCATAAAACTCAATCTAGAGGTATAAGGACCTTGTTGAAGGTTTCTCAACCAATGAGTCCTAAGTCAAGACTCCTAATTCTCAGGCTGGTGCAGTTTCCATTGCACTATGGAGTGTTACGAATGGAGAAATAGCTGACTGGACTAGCATTGCAGAGTTGGGACAACTTGGTGATTCTTTTTGATGTTGGCAACAGTGCCCTAGGAACAGGGAAGGGAGCTGTTATAATAATGCTGTGCACTCAGTGAATCCTAAAAAGCTCACCAACTCTTCTGAATGCCTTGGTGTTCAGAATTCATATTGGAGGCTCTATGTAGGAGTTTGTGTTGCTCCAAGGTATACAAGGGTGCAGGAAGAAAATTTTTAAACTTCTATTAACTAAAATATGAAAGCTAGACATTACTAATAAGTAATATACAAACAGGCATCATCTAATTAAAGTGAGTAAATATGTATTTGGGGTTCATGCTCAACATTATTTTACTTTTAGAAGTACACAATCAAAAACATGTGAAGATCATCTAAAATGCAAAACTGATGAATATATTATTTACATTAATGCAATTGGGAGGCCCAGAGTAAATTTCTAGAATGCTTTCTTAATTATGCTATCAAATTATGATGTGAATCATACACCAAAATCCCCATTAATTCAAGTTCATTACTTTAACTGTTTATTGAGTGGTTATTATGTGCTAAATACTGTGGTGAATGCTAGGAATACAGCAGTGAAGGAGCATAATTCCTACCTTCACGGATCTTATTATTTAGTTATGAAAAGTTGGAAGTTTAGAAACCAGACAGTATTTCAGAGATTACAGAAGCAATTGATCCCCTATTTTATAGATAGAATCAGACTTAGGGAAGTTAGAGGTCTTATATGTGTTTAGTTTAAGGGATTTGGGTTTGTAGAATTCTCATAAATTTCCATCTTCTTCCTCCTGTTACTCCTTTCCTCAGTCATCAAGTGCATGTTGGGCATTTTCTACCCCAGTTTTACTCAGCTGAATTCCTAGTGCTTTCACTGATATTGACCACCATAGACTTACTTCCTAACAACATAGTTCCCCTCATTTCCTGTGATTACACTCTAGTTCTCAAACCTCATTATTGGGAAGAAAGTATCTAATAAAAAATGATCTATATTTAAAATGTTTATGGCAATATACTTAAACTAAATTATAACTCAACAGAGTTCACATTTATTGAGTACTTAATAAGTCTGAGACTGTTTTTCAAAGGGGAATGATTCCTGAAGTCCCTACATTGTGCTTAGTGCAAAACTGTTTACAGTCTTGGTGGTCAATAAATTTTGATTAAATGGATTAATAACCTTCCAGTGAGTATACAGATCTTGTGAAAAGTAATCTACTAGTGTGGAAATAGAATGACACTTGAATTCAGAGATTGATTTTAATCTTATTTTTCTTCTTTTTTTCTAGTGGCCTTGCTTAGTTATTTAACTTATGTAAGCTACAGTCTCTATTCAAAATGAGACAGTATCTCACTTTGTGTTACAAGTAATGTTAGTATTGCAACTAATGTAGGTAAAGTGCCTTGGATATTGCATATAGTAGGCACTCATTAATTTAAAAAATAGTTAAAATAGGAATAACTCTTTTAAAAGAATTATTATTTATTATTATTATTAATTATTAATGTCAAACTTATGAGAAACATTGACTAAGCTAAGTTTTTCTCAATATGGGGAAGAAGAACATTGGTGTATGGACTATTGACTGTGGACTACTGACAGAAGTGAAATCTATAAGAATCCTAAAGTGTGAAACTTTTTAAAAATGAAACCTACTTTATGTGGTTTTGGCTTCCTCAGTTCAGTTCAGTTCAGTCGCTCAGTCATGTCNTTTCTTCCAGTCCAGCGTTTCTCATGATGTACTCTGCATATAAGTTAAATAAGCAGGGTGACAATATACAGCCTTGAGTACTCCTTTTCCTATTTGGAACCAGTCTGTTGTTCCATGTCCAGTTCTAACTGTTGCTTCCTGACCTGCATACAGATTTCTCAAGAGGCAGGTCAGGTGCTTCCTAAGACAGAAGAAATAAGGATAAATTCAGCACAATCTTCTTCAAGATTATAAACAAGAGGAAGGGTATTTTATTTAGATTGATTCCAGGGCTCCCCACAAGTTAACTCCATAGTCTTTGTCATGAGAATATTCAGTGGTCTTGAATACATACACAGACATAATGGGTGAGATGCCAGGTTAAAAAGTTATCAATAATATCTTAATTTTTCTAGAAAAATATTATGTTAATATTTATGAAACTTTAATCTCCAAAGTTATATATTTCTCCAGTAAAAGTCAAGTTCTTGGAAAGATATTGATGCAGCTCATAGACTTAAAGAATAATTTGAAAGCCCAACCTCTAGAAGCCCAGGAACCAGGTAGTTTTTGGAGGTCCAAGTAGCAGCAACTAAAAGTTGACCTCTTTGAGGTGTCATCCTCAAATTGATCTTTTCGAGAGATGATTGGTCAGGGNCTTAAAGAATAATTTGAAAGCCCAACCTCTAGAAGCCCAGGAACCAGGTAGTTTTTGGAGGTCCAAGTAGCAGCAACTAAAAGTTGACCTCTTTGAGGTGTCATCCTCAAATTGATCTTTTCGAGAGATGATCGGTCAGGGCACCTTGACTAACAGTCCTGCCAAGTTTACATGAGGTGTGGAATGAGCAGTTACGCAAAGCAGATTTGGGAATGCTCAAATATGTTTAGAAGTATGTTTAAAAAAATTCTATGAACCAACTTAGTGTTATAAATATGTTTACTTTAAATTGAAATATATGACTTTAATAGTCATACAGCTAATATGTAGCTATGGTATAAAATTTGGTGTTAGTTGGGGTACTCTTAAAAAGCAGATACTTAGATGGGCTGAGGCATGAAAAAGATTAATGAGGCAAAAGAGATATGAAGGACAAAGGAGAAGAGAGCTATGGTAAGAGGGAGAGCCTTCAGGACAATTAGGTAAGAAGATTTTGATTTTAGAGTAATTTTGAGGAAAAAAAAAAAACCACTTAGCCAGGCTGTTAAGAACTTTTCTAACCGAAATTGTTTAAGAAGTACTAAATAATTACCTGTTAGAGGAGATGTTACTAGAGCCACCGTGGTGGTTTAGTCCTTGGCTCTGAGTGATCTGAGGAAAGCATGACCTGTGTGTGAGTGAATCTACTTGCCTATCCAGAAGGTGGCATCTGAGGTGACCATTTGACCGTGCTTCTTGTACCAGCAGGTCTAAGCAGCATATTTCCATGGTTGCTACAATTACACAGGGAAAAACAAATTCTTTTCCTATAATTCCCCAGTTTGCTAGTCACTCAGTTTTCTTCCACGCCATCTTTTTTCCCCAAATAAATGTTGCCTCACTATATACGGAATTTTTGTTCCTTAATCTGTCTNATATTTCCATGGTTGCTACAATTACACAGGGAAAAACAAATTCTTTTCCTATAATTCCCCAGTTTGCTAGTCACTCAGTTTTCTTCCACGCCATCTTTTTTCCCCAAATAAATGTTCCCTTACTACATACGGAATTTTTGTTCCTTAATCTGTCTTGCAGATCTTTCCATATCATTTCATTAGAGATACTTTATTCTTTTTACTTGTTAATAATTCCATTGGGTGAGAAGTGTAAATGCACCATTCTTCCTTTGATAACTTTTTATCTTTTATTTATTTTAATTTTTTAAAGTAATTTATTTAATTAGAGGCTAATTACTTTGCAATATTGTGGTGGTTAGTTTATTTGTTGAAATGTCTGGCTGTCTGACCAATGCCAAGTAAATTTGATTCTATTTTCTTTTATATTCGTTTGTGGATAAATCCTAGAAATAGGATTACACAGTCACAGGTAATTTCTTTTAAAATTAGTCACTTTATTTAGAGATAATTTTAGGTCTCCATGTAGTTTTTAAGAAATAATACAGAGATTTACCTAGTTTCCAACAGGAATAACTTGTAAGCCTATAGTAACTGCAATATAGCAATTGGGATATTTAAGTTGTAAAATCAGCTATTAACTATCTTACAAAGATTTTCTCCAGTGGTGCTCATTTTTGTGTCTGTGTATTTCTATATATAGGGATATATGTTTCTGTGTGGTGTATTTAGTTTTATGCAGTTTTATTATTAGTATAGGTTTATGTATAACTACATCCTTTCTGGGGAAGGCAGTGGCACCCCACTCCAGTACTCTTGCCTGGAAAATCCCATGGACGGAGGAGCCTGGTGGACTCCAGTCCATGGAGTCACTAAGAGTAGGACACGACTGAGCAACTTCACTTTTCACTTTCCTGCATTGGAGAAGGAAATGGCTACCCACTCCAGTGTTCTTGCCTGGAGAATCCCAGGGACAGGGGAGCCTGGTGGGCTGCCGTTTATGGTGTCGCACAGAGTCGGACAGGACTGAAGTGACTTAGCAGCAGCATGTATACCCTAGGACAGTCAAGATGCTATAAATAGTTCCTTGACCATAGGAAACCATTGTGTTGCCCTTTAATACACACTCTCACTTCTCTTTCATTATCCTACCCTAACACATGGCAATTACTAATCTGATCTGTTTCTAATATTTTGTTATTTCCAGTATGTTCAGTCTCAGAACTGACTATTTTCACCAGAAAAATTCTCTTGAAATTTATCGTAGGTCATGGTGTATATCAGCAGCTGATTTTTTTTATTTATTATTGCTGAAGAGTATCACATAGTATGTGCCAGCTTGTTTAACTGTTCAACCACTGAGAGACATTTGAGTGGTTTATAGCATTTGGCTATTATAATAAAGCCTCTATGAACTTTCATGTATAGAATTTTGTGTGAAAAGTCTGTCTATTGGATTGCTTTATATCCTGTCAAATATCCTGAGGATATTTCTTTAGGTCTTCCTCTGGGTTCTCTTATCTGCCTCATTTATCTAAGTATTTATCCTTCTGCCAAGGTCAGATTTTGTTGATTACTATAGATATATAATAAGCCTTAATACTGGTTCATAAGCCATTCTTAAGATTATATAGTACATTTATTACTATAAAGTTCGCTTGTTTCAACTTTCTTTCTAGAACCTAGGGTCTTCTAAAAAATTAAGCCATACTTTTCAATGTAGATTTATTGGTATCAATATCTGGTATCTTTTAATTTATGTGGATTTCTAGTTATACTATGACTTGGTCAAAAAAAGTTGAAGTAATGAAGTAAGAAAATAAGTAAAGGGAAATGAAGCAAAGTAGAAAGGCGAGAAAAAGAAGAGAAGGAAAATAAATTTATTTTTTCAAATACAATTTTACCCTAGTACCTCAGTGCTGTTGCACAAAGAATTCACAACTATTCTATTATAGTGATGATTGCTATGCCTTTTTGGAAAAAGCCTGGGAATAGTTATTTAGAATTTAATGGTGGGGGGGGCATGCTATTTTTTTACCTAGAACTAAAATATTTTTATTTTCAAAGTTCCTTTTCAGGATCAAAGTTTATTATAGTAGAAGTTTCACTAGGATTTAAAGTAGGTCCTATACTCAGTTGAACTTTGCAAGGAAGCTAATCAGTGATAGTGGGATATCTATGGGCTATTTTTTTCCTGAAGAACTCCTTCAGGATTTTTTTCCTGAAGAACTGCTTGAAAAATGAGTTTTATTTTTATAATTTCTTGTATTTTTCCTTTGAAAGCATATTTTGTTTATGAGTCCAGGACTATAAAAATAAAACCACTTGATTACTCTGTAGTGTTTATGATGTACTATATAGCTCAATAAATTCAATAAATGCAATGTTGATGAGAAAGAGAAAATGTGTTTTTGTTTATTTAATTTGAAAAGTATAGATGTAGCCATAAAATTCATCTTAATTTCAGAAAAAATACATTAAATCATTCCATTTGTTTACTTGGTGGGGATAAGGGAAAGAGAGGCAGTGAGAAATTAGCAAACCTCCTTTACAAAATCAGAAAACATTGAATAAAATTTCATTTCCATATTAGATATGAGAATAAACAAATATTATTTCAAGAATCATCCTTACAGAAATCCTATGATATTGTAAATTTCTTTCATGGATAAATTTTTATCCATTTTAATCAATTAGCTAACTGTCCCCTTGGAGCCATAAAAATATGAAGTTAACATTTAAAAAGTAACTGAATCACACGAACCAAAAGAGATAAGTAAATGTACCACTGTTAATATGAGGCAAACTGTTAGTGAATATAGTGT
>SJYW01052849.1:228659-243673 GCA_006410735.1 Raphicerus campestris | reverse complement strand
ACCAGGCTTCTCTGTCCATGGGATTTTCCAGGCAAGAGTACTGGAGTGGGGTGCCATTGCTTTCTCCAATTTCAGGCAACCCTGAACCTATGCAGGCTCTGGGAAGGAACTCCTGTCCGAAACCCATTTGGTTCTTTTGTCAACTGCCTTACATGGCCAAATTGTCTGGAATTCCTTAAGTGGCAGCACATTAGATTCAGCCATGTGAACACTTGATTAAGGAGAGGGCATGTGTCTTGGTAGGATGTGGCTGAGCACAATTCAGAGTCTGCAATTTTGCAGACATGAAAAGATCTTTCACCACTAGACTTGATCCAGGATCAACTAATGATCACTTCACTTCTTACCTCCATGGTTATTTTTCATGTTTCACTTTTACTTGTCTTTGTGTTGGGACTACCTGCTTGCAATCTGAGGAATGTTAATAATTTAGAATCTTTGGGATGATAGATTGGGTTCCTATCTCTTCCTTCTCAAAAGAACTCTGGGCTCCTTAGTCAAATCAGTTCTCTCTTTTTCAGGAAAATTTAAGAAATGCTAATCAGTACTTTTCTCAAAAGAAAGACAAAAAGAGAATTCTGCCTTATTGAACAAAATACTATTTGTATTTGACATGGGAGAATCATCACTATTAAACATCAATATAAAAACTAGCAACTGTCTAAAGAGGAATGATAAGGTATATATGACATTTCCCAAAGTAATTCCTCATTTATTGAATAGTGTTGAATAATGTAATACTGAGAAAGCTACTGAACCATTTAGCTATAAAAATGTTCAAGGCACACAGCTTTTATGTATTTTTAAATTATTACCTCAAAACTAAAATAGGTTCTAATTTTTAAATTATTTTGTATTTATAATTTTTAAAATAAAAAAGTGTCAATGAGTTTTAAAAGAGGTATAAAGAACAGTTTTGAAGCAAGTTGCAAGAAGGTTAAGACTCACTGGTTTGGTATGGATTAGGCCATTTGGGCTATATGTATTAAATGAATTGAGGACTTCTCTGGTGGCTCAGACAGTAAAGCATTTGCCTGCAATNAGTTTTGAAGCAAGTTGCAAGAAGGTTAAGACTCACTGGTTTGGTATGGATTAGGCCATTTGGGCTATATGTATTAAATGAATTGAGGACTTCTCTGGTGGCTCAGACAGTAAAGCATCTGCCTGCAATGCAGGAGACCTGCATTCAATTCCTGGGTTGGGAAGATCCCCTGGAGAAGGCAATGGCAACGCACTCCAGTACTCTTGCCTAGAAAATCCCATGGACAGAGGAGCCTGGTAGGCTACAGTCCATGGGATCCCAAAGAATTGGACACAACTGAGCGACTTCACTTTTCCTATTAAATGAATTAGAAAATTAATATGATTTTATTTAATGAATGAATACATGAATAAACACAATTTAGAGACAAAAAACTTTATAAACATTATTTGAAAAGATTTTCCATTTATGGATTTCATGGGAAGAGAACACCATACACATATTTTTTAAATGCTAAAAATGATTCAATGTTTTTAGAAACACTATCAAGAACTGACAAAAGTTGTGACAAGCAACTAAGCGATTTGCAAGACTTAAGATATATATTTTCAGATATAGGAGGCCAACATGACCTACAATCCTTATTAGGACTTAGAATTTAAGCATCACCTTAAGCAACATGCTTAACACATGTTGCTTCTGACCAGGCAGTAGTGGTTCTGACTCATGCATGCTCTTTTAAGACCTTCTCTGTCATTACATTTGAGACTTTTTCTGTAAAGCATAAGTGCCTTTGCTGCTGCTGCTGCTGCTGCTGCTAAGCCACTTCAGTCCTGTCCGACTCTGTGCGACCCCATAGATGGCAGCCCACCAGGCTCCCCTGCCGGGGTTCTCCAGGCAAGAACACTGGAGTTGGCTGCCATTTCCTTCTCCAATGCATGAAAGTGAAAAGTGGAAATGAAGTCGCTCAGTTTTGTCCGACTCTTAGCAACCCCATTGACTGCAGCCCACCAGGCTCCTCCATCCATGGGATTGTACAGGCAAGAGTACTGGAGTGGGGTGCCATTGCCTTCACCATGCCGCAATGATTGATAAAAATGATGTTCTTTGTATCAAGGAGAAATGGTTCATATACATAGTATAGAGTGCCGTGACTTAGGTATGAAAAATTCCTCTGGGAGAGAATAAAAATCCGCACAGAGAGAACAACAAATTAAATAGGGACTGAAGGATTAGATGGTATTTAGAATCTTCAGATTCTGCCTCACATTTATTCTGCTTACCTTTACTTCAACTCAGAGTCAGTAATACTACAGTACACCTAAGAATCATAGCCTAAGAAGTGTTGCCTAAAATAGTTCAGAACAAAACTAATTCATGCTGTGATACTGGAGGATATCTGCTTCTAGGCATGGTATTTACATACAAGCAAAAATCATTTAAAAATCTAATTAACTATACCAGAATTCCAGACCTGTCCTTTTCACTTGTGTTAATTATACATGAAGTTTTAAGTGATATCTCAGATTATATACCAACCTCAATCTGTGAATCAAGATGAAACACAGTATTTAGAAAACATCCTTTTATACAAACTAAAATATTCACTGGTTGTCTTTCATTTTAGCAGTTGGCTTAGCATTGTGTTTATCCTTTAATCGGAGTGTTAAATTAGCTTAGTTCTCTGTGTCTAGTAGCTTCATTAAAAACATGATTATTTCCCACCAGAAGAAAGAAAATATTTTCTTTTCATATGCAATTCATATGCAATTCAAACCCTTTACCAAAAAAAAAAAACAAAATGTATCCCTGTCATTGTATTGTGAGCTTAAAATAGGAATGTAGTTTCAGTTTGGTAAACTCTGATTGACTTATCTTTCATTATACATGGTCTTTCTCTTACCTTGTTTGATAGCATTCTTACGAATTATAGCACTTCTTTGTACTAAGGCATTGTTTCCAGCAGGCCCCTGTTAAAATGCAAATATGCCATCTGGCAAGCCTTTACCTCATTAGCTCACACCATCTCAGGAGCACATATTATGTATCATATTAGATATGAAAGAGACACTGAGCTGATGAACTCGAAGAGAAGACGGATGGAAAAATCCCAAGAAGGAGGTGCTTTGGGATACGGGCTAGTGGCAGTAGAGCTGAAAGAGGAGCAAGACACAGAGAAGGGGGAACGGAAAACATTTTTTCCAAGTTTGGCATTTCATCCTGATCCTGGCTGTGATGGATTCAAAGAGACAGAGAAAGCTGGTGCTGGAAGAGAAATTCACAAACATGTGATCGAACACTTCTACTTTACACATGAGTAACTGGAGGTTGCAAAGAGCTAAGTGACCACTTTAAGTGCCCTCAGCTGGATTCTCATCATTCGCTCTTAAAGCCCAGAGGGCCTGCACTTACCTAATACCTTAACATTTCACAGTGTGTAAAGGTGCACAGTTATTCACATCCAATTGTATGTGCATACTTGTTAGCTTTTACTGTCTTCAGGTGCATTGAAATCCCCTAAATATTCTGTTGTGTTCTCTCACAGCAGTTGATAGAATTAGGGTGATGCCTGCTCCAGTCATTGCTGACCAAGGTCAATCTCTCAGCAGAAGTAGAGTTTGGTTAAAAATTCAGAGAAATTAAACTCCAGGGTAGCCCTGTCTAGGAGACTGTGTGCTAACATATTTAGCAATGTTTCTCCTGGGTTCATAATCCTATATCCAAGCCCTGACATACATGAAGAAAAGTCTTATGCCCTGTGCTAAAAACCACGTAACAACCCCTACCTTCCTTGTCCAGTTTCTAACTACCACATGTGTGACTACATTGTCAAGTTGGGGATTTGAGGTGAGTAGGAGAGGCTCTATTTCTATAGATGCATAGCAAATATGAGCAGAAGCAATTTATTTGTAACTGAAGAAATGGTTGTGTTCCGGGTTTTGAAACAGCAATGGTTGTGTTTTGGGGTTTTGAAACAGCAGTGGATGAGATTTCTCAGGAAGTAGCCAGTAAACCTCTGAGATGTTGACATGTTTTATTGAAAAAGTTATAATAAGCTGGATTTCCCTCAGAAGCCCTAATTTCAAACTGACAAATTCTATGTCATTGCCCATACTCATTTTAAACATAATCATTTTTTCTTCTGATTATGAAATATAGTCAACTTGTGAAAGATATGGAAACTAAGAGAAATAGTCAGGCTAAAACATCCTCTTCCATTAAATTCCCTTATCTAGAAATAAACTCTGTAAACCTCATATTATATTCCTGTTCAAGAATGTTAGTTGTGAATTCAGCAGTTTCACCATCATCTTCTGAAGTCTCCTCAGAGCTGTATGTCCTTGACTTCCTTCTCTGTGAATCCAGGTTAGAGTTTCCTAAGTGAGAGGCAGGAGATTCGAATAGAAAAAAATGAGAGACTATTATTAATATTATTTGGGAGAAGTGGAAGTGAGAGTAAGGAGCACACAAAAGATGGAAAATAGCTTTCTTAATGAAGAACTGCCCACCTGCCTGCTTGCTGGCTGAGATAGCTATTGAGAGAGATTATGGAGAATTGCAGCAGCTCCTTTTGGAGAAATGAAACCCTTCATACCCTGGAACACACATTAAAACGTCTGCTGTTTCCTTAACTAAAGCCTGACCATGTATTTTCCTTTTATTTTTAAAGTGTGTGTGCATCTGTGTGTACACACATATATGTATGCACACACATATATGTCTCATTTTGTATCTCAATATCATATTAAATGAACTCTATCATTAAATACCTTATTTTTTATATCATATTTTAAATCATTTTAGCATCTTTAATCTTTCTCCAATATGTGGCACTTTGATTATTCCATTTCAATAATGTCATAAATGCTAAATTCACAAAAGCAAGGAAAATTTTGGTTTACATAGCTGATTATTTCCCTAATAGACAGCCAGAAATAAATTTACTGGGGCAAAGAATAGAATTGATCATTAAGGCATTTGATATATATTGTTTTTTGTTCAGAAAGATTGTTCAGAATGAATTATCATTAGCAATTTTTGACTTTTATTAATTTATTGCATTATTAATATTAAGTAATATATTCATTCTTGTCAGACCATGTGTTCTGTTATGTATTTTAGAAAACTAGACAACTACCACTTGTGATTTGTTCAAAGTAGATGCACAATAATTGTCTGTTGACAAAATGATGATCGGAAATATGGTAGAATTATTGAAGAAGTAAGAGTGGATTTTAAAACTGATATAACACTTCGTTGGCATCCAGGAGTTCCAAAAGGCAACTAAAATATCTTTCTCAGATGGAGCTCTGAAAACTCCCATTAAGTATTTTTGTTCGTTAACAGACTGCTGAATGACTCTAATTATCAAGGTGATTGGCAAGAGTTTCAAGAAGAGCAGCCTGTTCTTTGGGACTTTGAAAGGAGAATACAGAATGGAGCATAGTTCCAGCTGGTAGCCAGTGAGGCATTAATGGCATGTGATCTTCCTGTCCCCCTGACAAGTGAAAGTCGCTCAGTCGTGTCAGACTCTTTGCAGCCCCATGGACTATACAGTCCATGGAATTCTCCAGGCCAGAATACTGGAGTCGGTAGCCTTTCCTTTCTCCAGGGGATCTTCCCAACCCAGGGATTGAACCCAGGTCTCCCACATTGCAGGAGGATTCTTTACCAGCTGAGCCACAAGGAAAGCCCAAGAATGCTGAAGTGTGTAGCCTGTCTCTTCTCCAGGGGATCTTTCTGACCCAGGAATCGAACTGGAATCTCCTAAACCTGGTGTTAGTAACACCTATACATTTTAAGTAAAATTGTTTATTTTTTAAAATTCTCTGAGCCATAGTCTGGCACTCTAAAGAAGAAAGACATCATGATTATTTCTGATCGAATGATAGCTCTGGTCCATTGCCTGAGAGTGTAGAAAAGATCAATGTCCTGAAAACATTCAACTTTTGCTACAGTGATTCAAAAAGTTTAAATTAGAAGTGGAAAGCAGCAGTACATGAAGAAGGAAAAAGAAGAGGACCCTTAAAGGTGTCTTAAGAACTGGATCACTAATATGCCAGAATTTTTCTAAGAAAAATAAACAACAGACAGAAAAAAATATCAGCAGGAAAATTTGGTTGACATTTAGTAACTGGGAATACACTCTTTGAAGTTTGAACAAATTGAATCACAAATAACGGCATGGTAAACAGCTAGAACCTGTAAATTTCTGGGCTGTAAAATTCCTGTCACTTATTTTAAATATTTTTACATAGAAACTTACGATATCACTTAGGTATTGCAGACGTAAAATAGCATACAGAAAAATGGTAAACTAACAGAGTACATTTTAATTTAATGTGTACCAACCAAATAAAGTTATAATCTGGTAACTTCCAAAGACCTGCTGCTCTTTGACCTCACGCATTTTCTTCTATATTGAAAATCTGAATTTTGCATAGCCAAATTCTTGGTCTAAGTGCTAACATTTTTTTGGATCCAGAGAAATCTGTAAATTCTAACTCATAGCCTTTCTCATAGAATGTATCCTGTGACATAGAATTGAAGCAAAGACAGTGTCTTTCTCTTTTTGGAAACAGGATTTTTGCCAAAGTTCTCTTAATTTTCTTGCTTTCTATTCATGCACAGAAAAGTCAGATAGTTATGGATTAATCAGCATTACTTGATTTTCAGACAGTTTTAAAAATAAATCTTCATGTTTACCTTAGTAAAATAGTACTTAGTACTTAAAATCACTCACTTCCTTGTGATTTAATTATATCTCATTTAGAATAATTCATTTCAGAATAAACAAAAGTGTATACATCAATGCCATCATCCAGAAAAAGCTACATAATCTACAGGGCCTGGTGCAAAATTAAAATATGGAACCCTTTGCCAAATAATTATTAAGACATCAGACAGCAATAGCAGCACACCATTATGGCAAGTATGAGTTCTTCCAAGGTCAGAGTCCTGGGGAACGTACACTTTGCACACTATTAGAATGGGAAATTAAGTTAAAAGCCTTTAAACAGAAAGAGACTATAGACCCATTTCAGGTGAAACTCAAGCCAAAATTTGATTACTTGTTCCATTCAGGTAAATGGTCTGTGTTCAGTAGAAAATAAGCTGGATATCTCAGTGTGTTCTACAGATTTGCCATTACATATTGTTGGTCACTGTAGAATGAGATTCCTCAGTCATGGCACTTGGACTGTATAATACTAGAGTGGGTTACCATGCCCTCCTCCAGGAGATCCTCCCAACCCAGGGCTCAAATCCAAATCTCTTATGTCTCCTGCTTTGGCAATCAGGTTCTTTACCACTAGCACCACCTCACCTGCCCCCAAACCAAAGTCGTGACAGAGATGTCTGTAGATATTGCCAAATATTCCCTGGGTTAAAACAATCATTGAATTACTGTTTTAGAGGCTACCTCATCTTGGACTTTACTGTTGACAAAGACCCTTGCCTTAAACAAACTTTAGTAGAGCTCCCTTGAGTCCTCTTTTAGATGAGACCTCACTGGGAGCTCTGTGGTTGGCCCCTTTAGTTCAGTTTTAGCGACTAGTAGGTCAGTATAGGGAAAATCCCCACCCTCCATATCTTAGAAAATTCATCTTCCTCCATTCTTGGTATCTAATTACCCTCTGTATCTGCTTAAGTTTCTTATCCCCCACCCTTAGTTAGTATCTTATCACCTTGGCCTGGCTTAAGCAAAAGTCCTGTCAAGTTGGCTTATCCAGAATCTTCCTTACTCTTGATATTTCCTCTTAGTAATTTTCCACCCAGTGACCCCCGACCCTGCTTCTTGGCTCTAAATCTCCAGCGGTCCATGTTGTTTTCAAAGTTAAGTTCTGCCCTCTATTAAAAAACTTTATCCCAGTAGCCCCCTGAATGAAGTCTGCCTTCTAGTCTTTTAATGAGACATGAACATTTTCTTTAACACTGTTCAAGAGAACCTCTGGGAGTGTTTGTTAAAAATTCAGTTTCTCCAGAATTTCAATTTCAGGGATTCTGATAGTGTAGATCTTGAGTAGGACTCACATATGTGCATTTTAGAAAGAGCCTGGGTGACTCTGATTTAGGTCATCTAACTTTATACTTAGAAAAATACTGATGTATGGATGGATCAACGCAAATAGAGCTCTACCATTTGATGAGTAGAGCTTAATGATGACTGGATGCTATTGTCATATTTACTTAGGACAACACACACGCATATGGCCTCCAGATTAATGTTCAAGTCTCCAATTCAATTTGCTTTTGTAGACACAGACACAATCTGCTTTGCAATTAGGTAAGCACCCATCTGGCAGAGGGAAAATTTGGAGGCTGTAAAATAAAACAGGTAAAGATTTTTCTTTGTCAGCAAGGCTGCCTGAAATAATGATCAGCTAATGAAAGTACCGTAGGACCGAGCATTTGTGATTCTTGCAGGGTGAATTGGAATGGATGGCCCCTTGAAACAATATCTGATGTCAGATTATTAATGGTACCCTCCTTTCTTTCTGACTAAGCTTAATTAGTTAAATATTTTTTTAGCATAAACAAGGTCAGATATCTGAAGGAAAGCTCAACCCATTCACCCAATTACAGAATTTACAGAAATAAGATTTTAGAAATTAAGTTAATTCCCATATAATTGATAGAATCTTTTTTAATTTGCTTCCAGATGTTTTGGATTTCATACTGTGGCATGTTCATAAGGCTAACAGGCAACAAAAACAACAGGAAATCCATTTCTTTCTGGGTATCCTCTCAGATTTTTTTCTGTGAATATATAAGTCTCTCTCAGTGTGTTTCTGCCACAGAGACTCAGTCCCCAGTTTCTGCTTTCTAACTCCACTGTATTGAATGTCTTTATTCAGGAAGACAGGGGTCAAATCTGATTAATATCAATTAATGAGTCAATCAAATCTCAAAAATTTTACTTTTAACTTTACTTTTTTCCTAGTTACTCACTCACTGCCACTGACCATCCATTCACTTTCAATCTCATGTTTAGGTATAGCTTCAAAGAATCCAGTTCAAACAGAGTCTCTGATAAACTCTTACTCTCATCTCATACTCACCTAGGAGGCCAGAAATATTATAATCCAGATTGTTACACCCTACCTTTTAAATACCTATTCTACTGGAAATGCATTCTATTGGAAATTGAAGATCGGTTGAACAAAAAAATCAGGTAGGAGAATATTGTCATTCTCATCTCATAAAAGTACAGCCTGTGGCATCTTTAGAAAAAAATTTTCTGAAACAGAGCTCATTTGGTTCTCAAAATTAGTAACTCGTTTGCACACAACCGTCAGTGTCAAGTGGTTTTCATTATATTTTACTGGTTTCTTTCAAGGAATCTATAGTATATGTTCATCAAGGCTCATTTTCCTGGATGCCATGAATGTTGCTAATTGAATGAGGTACTTCAAGAAAATAATATGTAAATATATTATTTACAAATCATGAGATGACAAAATTCAGGCATAAGGAGGTCTAACTTTAATCCAAAATATTTGTGATTTCTTACATTTTATTAATATGCTGAAGAATCTTAAATAATTATGGGTTAAATTATTTTTAAAACACTGTCCAATTTTAAGTCTTAATCAGAATCTAAATAGCTCAGTGAAGACCCTATCATGGAATGTGAAATATATGTACTATTCTGAAAGGATAAAAATGTGCAGGGGAATCTCTGAATATGTATGTGCACAAACATGGATTTTGTGAACATGCATTTCAACTTTTCACACTTCACTGCAACAGTAAAGAATTGAAAGTCATGGCCAAAGTGGGAAAATTGTACGTTTTGGTGCATTCCAAGCTGCTTTGGTACAGATAAAATTTTTCAAGGCACACTTCACAATGTTTCAGGTGGGATTTAATACTTGGAGTTACTGGTAACTCTTCTATATTATGAAGAGAGAGAATACTAACAACTTGAAAAATGATTTGCACCTAGGTTGAGTCTGATATAGGGCCTTATTTGACCACAAATGTAGATATCTTCCAGTGTAAGATTCCTGGACTGGGAAAAATTTTTAAATGCAGACAGCTGGANAAGAGAGAGAATACTAACAACTTGAAAAATGATTTGCGCCTAGGTTGAGTCTGATATAGGGCCTTATTTGACCACAAATGTAGATATCTTCCAGTGTAAGATTCCTGGACTGGGAAAAATTAAAAAATGCAGACAGCTGGATGAGAAAGGAAGGAATTCCTCTAAGTGAACTACCACCTTTTTCATTTTTATTTATTGGGTGAATCATTCTTATAAATCCTCATGGTGCTGCATATTTTGAATGCAGATCTGCTGCATCCTAATGGTACAACTTTAAGGGTATTTCTTCTTAAAACTCCAAGTTTTTGTCCATTGAAGTCTCTTTGCCAGAGTGCCCCACTGTAGAAACTTGGGGACCTGTGTTTTTTCAATGTACTTATTTTATTTTTACTCTGATTTAATTATATTGTGCTCTTTTTCAGAAGGTCAGAATAGACAGATAACTAATTTACAGAACTAATATTTTTAGGCTTTCTCTTGCCAATAAGTTTCACATGGACAAACCTCTTTCATACGTATCTGTCTTATTTTTTACTCACAATCACCCTGTGAGGTAGTCGAGACGGTTGTTATCTCCATCCCACCAACAGCGAAATTTAGTCTTAGAGCTACTGAGAGTTAACTTCCCGAAGAACATATAGAGTAAATGACAAAGAACGGAACCTGAGTCTGTGTATTATTGATGCCATGCTCTTTTCATAACTCCATGCTGTTGCTTTGCTTCTCCTGTATATCAAAGAAACAGAAAAAGTGATCACACCTGAGAGACAGCCTATGTAATTAGAAGGAACTTCATAATTCCTCTAAAAGAATGAATAAAGGTAAAGAGCTCTGAAACAGGGCAATTGAGTGGTTAATTGCAGAATAAATATCTTTGTATGACGTTCACTGAAATTGTATTCAATATCTGATTTGCATAATGCAAACCTGCTGTTTATTCTGGAATTAATCGTCTTCCTAAGTTGTCATCATTAGAACTATGAAAAGTGATTCTGGCTAGTTACCTAAAAATAGAATTTGGTTTAGTCTGAGTACCAAGCTCTAGGATAAAATAAATGATAATGGTAGTCACATTTATTAAATTATATTATAGTCAGTCTTCTGAGTTGTCACAGTGGCTATATGAAATTAATACAGATTTTGATACTGAGAAATGAGCAAATGCCTAAAACATTTGAACAAATGCCTAAAATTGTGGAAGTGACCTTGGAATTGCTAATGGGTAGAGAATGGAGTTAGGGGCAGTAAGACACAAAAAAATTCCAATGGCTTTAACAGGTTGTTGGTAGAAATATGGAAGCTAATGACTCTGCTGATGAGGAAGCGAGGATTGTAATGAAGAAAGGNAGGAGGAGAAGGGGACAACCGAGGATGAGATGGCTGGATGGCATCATGGACTCGATGGACATGAGTCTGAGTGAACTCCAGGAGATGGTGATGGACAAGGAGGCCTGGCGTGCTGCGATTCATGGGGTCGCAGAGTCGGACATGACTGAGTGACTGAACTGAACTGAACTGAACTGATGCATGTCATGCAGACACCATTCAAAAATGGATAGCTACAACACTTAAAGCCACTTTCTGGATATGAACATAGTTCATATCCACAAAATCATTAAAATATATTTATGATTTTATTATTATATACTTTATCAACAGGAAACTTCCATGTTTGAATTAGGTATACATTAAATCTAAATATTTTTCTTACAAATTTACACATTGGATGCTTGAAAATGTTTTCAAAGTTAGGGCCTAGCTCCATATATTCAAACTCTGTCACTTCTAAATATATATCTGCTGGAGACCTTGCAATATACTCATGTCAGGCCTGGCCTTGCCATATTTTTCATATTGCTGTATGAGTTAGAAGAGTGAGTTAGTAATAATAACATCCCTACACAGGGGACTAAGTGCATGTCACATAAAAATATTTCACTTAATTAAACTCAATATTTCCACAACTTAATTTTCCCTTATCTCACTTCTCAAAATGTACATAGTCATTATCAAAACCACTGGACAAAAAGGATGTGTTAAGATGTGTTTGTTTAAGTGGAAATATGAGTAGCTTTAACTAAATATGGTCAAAATAGTTTATTTTACACACACATACATATACACTTCAAAGGTTCCTCCCACAGTCATGCAGAGGGCTCTCTGAAAGTGAGGAACCTTGGGTATTAATCTACATTAGCTTTATGTCCATCTACCTCTGCTTTATAGAAGACATGCTGTATATTTAAGGATGAAAATAAGTTGGCCAAAACTAAAGGGAGAAAAGCATTCTAAGCAATGTGTACAGGATACACAGAACTTCTTTGGAGATACTTGAAGGGAATTTACACATAGGGAAATATAGATATTTCTGTGTGAAGTAATAAGATAACTTCATAAGATGGAAAGAGGATGTCATATATTTTTCANAGGGAGAAAAGCATTCTAAGCAATGTGTACAGGATACACAGAACTTCTTTGGAGATACTTGAAGGGAATTTACACATAGGGAAATATAGATATTTCTGTGTGAAGTAATAAGATAACTTCATAAGATGGAAAGAGGATGTCATATATTTTTCAAACAAGTGAAAGTAAAACTCTAATCATTCATTATCTCTATTATCTTTCGTTACTCTATCATATGTCCAGGACTGCGGTAAGACTTCAAAGTTAAATATAGAACTGGTTAATAATCTATGGAAAAATAAGAACATAATATATTCTACCTAACAAAACTAATTTGTACTTCTGAAAAAAAATTCATGGTAAGTCAGTGATTTTCTAGAAGTTTTCATTTCTTTGCAGATTCTGGACCTTAGTTAATAATGTTAATAGGGAATAGTATGCCAAACAAAATTCCATAATCTGTATTACCAGATAACTCATTAGGTGTTCTTGTTATTCAGTACTTTATTTTGTCATGGAAAGTGCAGGAAGTAACTCTTCTATCCTATTTTCAATTTCTAGATAGTTTTTCTCAAGACGTGAGCTAGGGCAGGCTTCACCTAAAGTATCTCCGAAGAAGTTCTGTGTATGTAGTTCACATTGCTTAGAATGCTTTTCTCCCATTAGTTTCAGCCAACTTATTTCCATCCTTAAATATACAGCACATCTTCTATAAAGCAGAGTTAGATTTGAAGTCTTCACCCCTTTTTCTCAAGGGGTGAGTTAGGCAGTCTTAAGTAGCTTGATGTCTAGACAAAGTAGTATCTTTGGACACTTCTAAGCAAGGTAATAATAGGATTATTTAATTTTTTAAAAACTTAAAATAACACTCTTATAGTTGGAAAAAGGAGAATTCAAAATCATCTGTACTGATAAACACAGTTGTCAAGTACTATTACATTTGGGATAGTTTGACAGTGAGGAGTTTATGTTATTGTCATAGAACAGAATTAAATGGAACTAGTCTGAATTCTTCATCCAACTGACCAAGTTAATTATAATGCTAATAATCAAACCATTGGGTACTCTTCTCTGTACAGAATTTTCTATTTGGAAAGGATTTATGAGACACTTTCTTTTTATTGCAAAATTCATGAAGCTTCTTCTATGATTTACTGAAATCTACTGTATATGGAAAACATTTTGTAAACATTCTAACATTTTTCTGAAGATTTATGTTATATAAATTTGATACTTTCCTGTAAGTTATATAATTCATTTTCCTTTCTTTGAAATGTAGAATAAGTAGTCCTTAGAGATATTACTATTACAGATTCATTTATAAGTGCTACTTTTTAATTTTTTCAGCTGTTCAACTGCCATTGTCCAATGGCAATGCCCCAAATAATAAAAATATTACCATGCTTTTTTAAACAATTAAACTTAAAGTAAGAATGATTTTTACATTTCATAATGTAAATATAAAATTTCATAATAATTCAACATTATCTATCATTTTCAAAGTTTCTAAGGAGCTGTGGCTTTCTCTGCAGAAATAGGCTTTTACCCTGTGTGGTTCATATGGGAAGTCAAACCAATCTTTCAAGCTGGATTTCCCTTGTTGATAATTAATCAACAGAATATTCCCGGAATATCACTTAACTCATCTTCTGATGTGCTGCATGAATCATAGCTCCGGAAAGGAAGCGTCAGCACACTTCACTAATGGGATCAAATGACTAAAATAATGGTGCAACACTAAGATTGCGTTTAATTGAATTTAGAATCTGTTACACTCAGTCTAGAATAGGGTTTTCCAAATATGGGTTCATAAGCTATCGTTTGCCTTCTTTTGGTCTCCTGTTTTTTTGTTTTGTTTTGTTTTTAAACAACTGTCCACAGAGAACTGTTAATGCATACTCTTCACTCCCTCCCTCCTACTCCAGTATTTCTGGACTTTGAAATTCAAATTTGATTTTTATAGCAAAAATCTTCTAGTGATCGGCAGTGTCATGCCTGTAAGTGATTTAATCCTGGTGAGTAACAGGAGACATAGGTCGATCTGTGTGCTAGATGATGAACTATACAGGGCCATGGTGTGCAGCCACCAAAATTAGACCTGCCAAACGCCATTCTGGGTGAGCTGCTCTCAGAGGAAATAGCAAGATTTCTCTCTCCGGATCAAAACTAACTTGTGAAATTATGACTGTAGTTATCCACTGGAATTGAGTGGCATTTATTTCAAGAGTGGTTTTGGCAATTTAAATTTGTTGCATAATCTGTGAGGGATAGAAATATGTGGGGAAAAAATGCAGAAAACAGTATAGCAGTTTTCAGACACCTAATTCCTAAACATGATTTCCTATGAGGTTTTACTAGGCTGATAAAACAGCCAAATTTCCTGATGCTTGTCAACTTGTTTATTGGCACATGCCAGTTAATCAAACACTAAATGGTGAAAAATAGGAGAGGCTTCTTACTTGATTTCAGTTTATAGTAATGACTTCAACTCCCATTTAACCAAATGTTTTATGTTTTGTCAAATAATACCGTATTTCCTTCTTTCTCTCCCTTAATTTACACACACACACACACACACAT
>SJYW01052849.1:214350-228557 GCA_006410735.1 Raphicerus campestris | reverse complement strand
TCAACATTTAGAAAATGAAGATCATGGCATCTGGTCCCATCACTTCATAGGAAATAGATGGGGAAACAGTGTCAGACTTTATTTTGGGGGGGCTCCAAAATCACTGCAGATAGTGACTGCAGCCATGAAATTAAAAGACGCTTACTCCTTGGAAGGAAAGTTATGACCAACCTAGATAGCATATTCAAAAGCAGAGACATTACTTTGCCGACTAAGGTCCATCTAGTCAAGGCTATGGTTTTTCCAGTCGTCATGCATGGATGTGAGAGTTGGACTGTGAAGAAAGCTGAGCACTGAAGAATTGATGCTTTTGAACTGTGGTGTTGGAGAAGACTCTTGAGAGTCCCTTGGACTGCAAGGAGATCCAACCAGTCCATTCTGAAGGATATCAGCCCTGGCATTTCTTTGGGAGGAATAATGCTAAAGCTGAAATTCCAGTACTTTGGCCACCTCATGAGAAGACTCATTGGAAAAGACTCTGATGCTGGGAAGCGTTGGGGGCAGGAGGAGAAGGGGACAACCGAGGATGAGATGGCTGGATGGCATCATGGACTCGATGGACATGAGTCTGAGTGAACTCCAGGAGATGGTGTGGACAAGGAGGCCTGGCGTGCTGCGATTCATGGGGTCGCAGAGTCGGACATGACTGAGTGACTGAACTGAACTGAACTGAACTGATGCATGTCATGCAGACACCATTCAAAAATGGACAGCTACAACACTTAAAGCCACTTTCTGGATATGAACATAGTTCATATCCACAAAATCATTAAAATATATTTATGATTTTATTATTATATACTTTATCAACAGGAAACTTCCATGTTTGAATTAGGTATACATTAAATCTAAATATTTTTCTTACAAATTTACACATTGGATGCTTGAAAATGTTTTCAAAGTTAGGGCCTAGCTCCATATATTCAAACTCTGTCACTTCTAAATATATATCTGCTGGAGACCTTGCAATATACTCATGTCAGGCCTGGCCTTGCCATATTTTTCATATTGCTGTATGAGTTAGAAGAGTGAGTTAGTAATAATAACATCCCTACACAGGGGACTAAGTGCATGTCACATAAAAATATTTCACTTAATTAAACTCAATATTTCCACAACTTAATTTTCCCTTATCTCACTTCTCAAAATGTACATAGTCATTATCAAAACCACTGGACAAAAAGGATGTGTTAAGATGTGTTTGTTTAAGTGGAAATATGAGTAGCTTTAACTAAATATGGTCAAAATAGTTTATTTTACACACACATACATATACACTTCAAAGGTTCCTCCCACAGTCATGCAGAGGGCTCTCTGAAAGTGAGGAACCTTGGGTATTAATCTACATTAGCTTTATGTCCATCTACCTCTGCTTTATAGAAGACATGCTGTATATTTAAGGATGAAAATAAGTTGGCCAAAACTAAAGGGAGAAAAGCATTCTAAGCAATGTGTACAGGATACACAGAACTTCTTTGGAGATACTTGAAGGGAATTTACACATAGGGAAATATAGATATTTCTGTGTGAAGTAATAAGATAACTTCATAAGATGGAAAGAGGATGTCATATATTTTTCAAACAAGTGAAAGTAAAACTCTAATCATTCATTATCTCTATTATCTTTCGTTACTCTATCATATGTCCAGGACTGCGGTAAGACTTCAAAGTTAAATATAGAACTGGTTAATAATCTATGGAAAAATAAGAACATAATATATTCTACCTAACAAAACTAATTTGTACTTCTGAAAAAAAATTCATGGTAAGTCAGTGATTTTCTAGAAGTTTTCATTTCTTTGCAGATTCTGGACCTTAGTTAATAATGTTAATAGGGAATAGTATGCCAAACAAAATTCCATAATCTGTATTACCAGATAACTCATTAGGTGTTCTTGTTATTCAGTACTTTATTTTGTCATGGAAAGTGCAGGAAGTAACTCTTCTATCCTATTTTCAATTTCTAGATAGTTTTTCTCAAGACGTGAGCTAGGGCAGGCTTCACCTAAAGTATCTCCGAAGAAGTTCTGTGTATGTAGTTCACATTGCTTAGAATGCTTTTCTCCCATTAGTTTCAGCCAACTTATTTCCATCCTTAAATATACAGCACATCTTCTATAAAGCAGAGTTAGATTTGAAGTCTTCACCCCTTTTTCTCAAGGGGTGAGTTAGGCAGTCTTAAGTAGCTTGATGTCTAGACAAAGTAGTATCTTTGGACACTTCTAAGCAAGGTAATAATAGGATTATTTAATTTTTTAAAAACTTAAAATAACACTCTTATAGTTGGAAAAAGGAGAATTCAAAATCATCTGTACTGATAAACACAGTTGTCAAGTACTATTACATTTGGGATAGTTTGACAGTGAGGAGTTTATGTTATTGTCATAGAACAGAATTAAATGGAACTAGTCTGAATTCTTCATCCAACTGACCAAGTTAATTATAATGCTAATAATCAAACCATTGGGTACTCTTCTCTGTACAGAATTTTCTATTTGGAAAGGATTTATGAGACACTTTCTTTTTATTGCAAAATTCATGAAGCTTCTTCTATGATTTACTGAAATCTACTGTATATGGAAAACATTTTGTAAACATTCTAACATTTTTCTGAAGATTTATGTTATATAAATTTGATACTTTCCTGTAAGTTATATAATTCATTTTCCTTTCTTTGAAATGTAGAATAAGTAGTCCTTAGAGATATTACTATTACAGATTCATTTATAAGTGCTACTTTTTAATTTTTTCAGCTGTTCAACTGCCATTGTCCAATGGCAATGCCCCAAATAATAAAAATATTACCATGCTTTTTTAAACAATTAAACTTAAAGTAAGAATGATTTTTACATTTCATAATATAAATATAAAATTTCATAATAATTCAACATTATCTATCATTTTCAAAGTTTCTAAGGAGCTGTGGCTTTCTCTGCAGAAATAGGCTTTTACCCTGTGTGGTTCATATGGGAAGTCAAACCAATCTTTCAAGCTGGATTTCCCTTGTTGATAATTAATCAACAGAATATTCCCGGAATATCACTTAACTCATCTTCTGATGTGCTGCATGAATCATAGCTCCGGAAAGGAAGCGTCAGCACACTTCACTAATGGGATCAAATGACTAAAATAATGGTGCAACACTAAGATTGGGTTTAATTGAATTTAGAATCTGTTACACTCAGTCTAGAATAGGGTTTTCCAAATATGGGTTCATAAGCTATCGTTTGCCTTCTTTTGGTCTCCTGTTTTTTTGTTTTGTTTTTTAAACAACTGTCCACAGAGAACTGTTAATGCATACTCTTCACTCCCTCCCTCCTACTCCAGTATTTCTGGACTTTGAAATTCAAATTTGATTTTTATAGCAAAAATCTTCTAGTGATCGGCAGTGTCATGCCTGTAAGTGATTTAATCCTGGTGAGTAACAGGAGACATAGGTCGATCTGTGTGCTAGATGATGAACTATACAGGGCCATGGTGTGCAGCCACCAAAATTAGACCTGCCAAACGCCATTCTGGGTGAGCTGCTCTCAGAGGAAATAGCAAGATTTCTCTCTCCGGATCAAAACTAACTTGTGAAATTATGACTGTAGTTATCCACTGGAATTGAGTGGCATTTATTTCAAGAGTGGTTTTGGCAATTTAAATTTGTTGCATAATCTGTGAGGGATAGAAATATGTGGGGAAAAAATGCAGAAAACAGTATAGCAGTTTTCAGACACCTAATTCCTAAACATGATTTCCTATGAGGTTTTACTAGGCTGATAAAACAGCCAAATTTCCTGATGCTTGTCAACTTGTTTATTGGTACATGCCAGTTAATCAAACACTAAATGGTGAAAAATAGGAGAGGCTTCTTACTTGATTCCAGTTTATAGTAATGACTTCAGCTTCCATTTAACCAAATGTTTTATGTTTTGTCAAATAATACCGTATTTCCTTCTTTCTCTCCCTTAATTTACACACACACACACACACACATTTTCTTGTTACTTCAGAATATAATTGATATATCAAAAATATTTTTAAAATGTTTATAGCATTTTTAACCTCTACATATAATAATATTTTAAACTCTTTGGGGAGAGGGAAATAGTGGATTAGTAGACTCTTGGAAATACCCAGCTTGAAAGATACCATGTTAATAAAATTCATTTTTGAGCTTTCCTCTTTCCTGCTACCAGTGTATCTCACTAGAATGAAACTCAACATGTTAAATGAAATTACCTGTTCTATTTCCTAAGACTATATACAGAATTGCAAATCCCATAGTATTGAATGTAGTAATTGCAGTATTGCTTGTTTGTAGGCCTTGTCTAAAAGTTACAAATTATCTGGAGATCTGTTAAAATGTTATACGATATGATATCACTGCAAAAGTATTTTTTTCATCTTATTTGAAGAACATAGAGTGACTGAGAATCCCTCATTTTCATCCACCCCTTGAATAGAATTTACAAAGCAATGAACAAAAAGAATGGAAGCAACTGCAAAGTTAACTTCCACTCATTATGTCAAGCGATGAAAGAATTTAATGTTTAAAAGGTCTTGAAATTATAAAAATTATTTTCAATAAAATGCGAATGAAAATGACTTCATTAGAAAGCCAGTCATAAAACTCTCCTAATGAGATAAAACTTAAAGATATCTGAGTTCTTATTTCTCTCAGAGCATAGATAACAAAATGAGCTCTGGTGAATGTAATGCTCAGTTTAATGTCACTGCTTTTAGCCTGTAAATATATTTAATTATGTTTAAATATATTAATTATATTTTATAGTAATAGCTAAATTTATTGATAATTGTTACTTTATACTTTAGATCACTCTTTTTAATACCTGTGATCTCATTCAATCCTCAGCAGCAATCCTAGGTGATATTATTAATTTTATCTATTATGAATTTGAGAAAATTAAGGCATACAGATATTGGTNTGATAGCTAAATTTATTGATAACTGTTACTTTATATCTTAGATCACTCTTTTTAATACCTGTGATCTCATTCAATCCTCAGCAGCAATCCTAGGTGATATTATTAATTTTATCTATTATGAATTTGAGAAAATTAAGGCTTACAGATATTGGTAAATTACTAAATAACCTGCTTCCTTCTTTCCCAAGTATACAAATATTAAAAGGTTGTTTTTTACTATGAATGGCATAGTATTGTGGTATAGAATTATATAAACTCATTTCTCTTTCAGAATGCCTAATGCCTTTTTGGAATGAAGCATCTGTCAGTAGGTAGATTTATAGTATGTATATTATAAATCTAATCCTAGAAACTCAAAACAAACTAACTTCATAATGTTATCAAAATCAGGTCTTGCTCCCTCTCCGTTATACCTCTGACTTCCCCTTGCTGGTGTANAATTCAGACTTAAATTGAAAGTAGGGGAAACCACTAGAACTGTCTCTTATACACATCTTATATTATAAATCTAATCCTAGAAACTCAAAACAAACTAACTTCATAATGTTATCAAAATCAGGTCTTGCTCCCTCTCCGTTATACCTCTGACTTCCCCTTGCTGGTGTACAGATTTCCTTTGATCTGCCTATCTCCTATTTGTTTATTATGACCTGCTCCAATGGTCATCTTCGTAAGAAGCATTTTCTTAACACGGTCTTCTAANTCCTTTGATCTGCCTATCTCCTATTTGTTTATTATGACCTGCTCCAATGGTCATCTTCGTAAGAAGCATTTTCTTAACATGGTCTTCTAAACTCAGGTGATTATTTTAATGCTTTTGCTACTCTTCTGTCACACACACATGTTCATGTTTTGCTCCCTTTCCTTAACATGCAAAAATGAGGAATGTTCTGTGATTTCGGATTTCAGAAGGTTGCTTATCCCAAGCCCAGTGTCCTGTGATACTTGGTCTCCTTCTGTATGGTTGCCTGTCTCCTCTCAGTTTAAATGTCTGAGACTAGTGAATCTCTTGGGGTCCAATATCCAGGGCTCTAAATCATATTTCTACTAGGGCACAAAATTGTATTTAGGATTGGAAATCTGTCTATCATTTACTTTGAATCCTTTGTAGTTCCAAAAATGATGTTTTTATACTTGAAATTCAATGCCAGTCCAAAAAACAAACAAACAAAAAAAAACCCCAAACCTGTGACTTTTAAAAACCAATTTTTACTTTATACAATAATATTTTGCTAGCTTCTGAGGAATATATTAAGTATGGTATTAGCTGCTCAGTCATGTCTGACTTTTTGCAACCCCATGGACTGTAGCCCACCAGTCTTCTCTGTCCATGGGATTCTCTAGGCAAAAACACTAGAGTAGGTTGCCATTTCCTCTTCCAGGGGACCTGCTCAACTGTACATAAAGGAAACTTCATTAATGTGCATTAGAGGATACCCAAGGTTATTAAAAGAATATAAAATTCTGTTCTTACAGCCTTAGTAGCTCTTCAAATGTTTTTGAAAAGTATGCTGGCAGGTGATTAGTCAAACTGAGAGCCAACTGCTCTAAGTATTTAATCTAAGTGATAAGTGATCTTTGTTTTGAATATATTTCAGCTAAATACTTGAGTAATTTTCTGAGATGTGTACTATTATTTATAGTAACACAGTGTCTCAACTCACATGTTTTTATGTATATATAAATAACAAATTTCCTTGACATTAAAGAAATCACTAANCCTGTCTCTTATACACATCTTGTTTTGAATATATTTCAGCTAAATACTTGAGTAATTTTCTGAGATGTGTACTATTATTTATAGTAACACAGTGTCTCAACTCACATGTTTTTATGTATATATAAATAACAAATTTCCTTGACATTAAAGAAATCACTAATTTTTCTATTGCCCCTAATATATGCCCCATTAAATTTCAAAGTGTTAGTAGCAAAAAATATGCTACAGCTTGACAATATTCCTACTATTTTAAACCTAGTTTGTTTTACAAAATATATATTAATATATAAGATAAATTTAATGAACTTGGAACCACATGCTGACAGCAAGACAAAGGTAAATTTGCACAGTCTTAAAGGAAAAGGCAATGGCAACCCACTCCAGTACTCTTGCTGGGAAAGTCCCATGGATGGAGGAGCCTTGTAGCCTGCACTCCACGGGATCACTAGGAGTTGGATATGACTTCACTTTCACTTTCATGCATTGGAGAAGGAAATGGCAACCCACTCCAGTATTCTTGCCTGGAGAATCCCAGGGATGGGAGAGCTGGGGGGGCTGCCATCTATGGGGTTACACAGAGTCAGACACGACTGAAGTGACTTAGCAAAGGAAAAAAAGCTATTGTTTTAAAGGTTTTTTTGAAGAAAGCACTGGGAATTCAATGGGGTCAACAAATGGGATTCTAAATTTTATGCAATAGTATATGTAGTTGTTTTCAGGAGTGACCATGTGTGTTTTTCTTGGTTTTAAGATTTTCTCCAGGAATCCAAAGATATTCATGATCCCCAGTCAATATGAACCGCAGCAACAAAAATTGCATTAAAAAAATCATTTTATTAATTCCAGAACCATGGTGAACTAGTGACTGAAGCAATCTACAAAATAATGTCCTACTAATGTAAACTGTCCATATTGAGGATTTTCCTTTAGGAAGTATGAGTTGAAGTCTGGAATATAAACTAGGTAATAGCTCTGAAATAACTCCAGAAATAATGAAAAGAGAGAACCAAAGCAAAAACAACACCCAGTTGTGGATGACTGGTGATGGAAGTAAAGTCTGATCCTGTAAAGAGCAATATTGCATAGGAACCTGGAATGTTAGGTCCATGAATCAAGGCAATTTGGAAGTGGTTAAACAGAAGACTGCAAGAATGAACGACATTTTAGGAATCAGCAAACTAAAATGAACAGGAACAGGTGAATTTAACTCAGATGACCATTATATCTACTACTGTGGGCAAGAATCCCTTAGAAGAAATGGAGTAGCCATGATAGTAAAAAAAAAGTCCAAAATACAGTACTTGGATGCAGTCTCATAAACGACAGAATAATTTCTATTTGTTTCCAAGGCAAACCATTCAATATCACAGTAATCTAGCCTATGCCCCAACCAGGTACGCTGAAGAAGCTAAAGTTGAACAGTTCTATGAAGACTAATAAGACCTTCTAGAACTGACACCCCCAAAAGATGTTCTTTTCATTATAGAGGACTGGAATGCAAAAGTAGGAAGTCAAGAAATACTTAGAGAAACAGGCATTTGGCCTTGGAGTACAGAATGAAGAGGGCAAAGACTAATAGACTTTTCCCAAGAGAACAAACTGGTCATAGCAAACACCCTCTTCCAACAACAAAAGAGAAGACGCATAGACATCACCAGATGGTCAGTAGCAAAATCAGATTGATTATATTCTTTGCAGCCAAAGATGGACAAGCTCTATACAGTCAGAAAAAACAGGACTAGGAGCTGACTGTGGCACAGACCATGAACTCCTTATTGCCAAATTCAGACTTAAGTAGGGGAAACCACTAGAACATTCAGGTATGACCTAAATCAAATCTTTTATGATTGATTATACAGTGGAAGTGACTAATAGATTCAAGGCATTAGATCTGATATACAGAGTGCCTGAAGAATTATGGATGGAGGATTGTGACATTGTACAGAAAACAAGGATCAAGACCATCCCCAAGGAAAATAAATGCAAAAAGGCAAAATGCTTGTCTGAGGAGTCCTTACAAATAGATATGAATAGAAGAGACATGAAAGGCAAAGGAGAAAAAGAAAGATATACCCATTTGCATGCAGAGCTCTAACAAAGAGCAAGGAGAGACAGGAAAGCCTTCCACAGTGATCAATGCAAAGAAATAGAGGAAAATAATAAAATGGGAAAGTCTAGAGATCTCTCCAACAAAATTGGAGATACCAAGGGAATATTTCATGCAAAGATGGGCACAGTACAGGACAGAAATGTTATGGACCTAACAGAAACAGAAGATATTAAGAAGAGGTGGCAAGAATACACAGAAGAACTATACAAAAAGATCTTCATGACCCATATAATCACAAGGTGTGATCACCAGCCTAAAGCCAGACATCCTGGAATGAGAAGTCAAGTGGGACTTAGGAAGCATCACTATGAACACAGCTAGTGGAGGTGATGGAATTTGGGTTGAGCTATTTCTAATCCTAAAAGATGATGCTGTAAAAGTGCTGCACTCAAAATGTCAGCAAATTTGGAAAATTCAACAGTGGCCACAGGACTGGAATAGTTCATTTTTTCCTTCCAATCCCAAAGAAAGCAATGCCAAAGAATGATCAAACTACTACACAACTGCACTCATCTCACACCTTGCAAAGTAATGCTCAAAATTCTCCAAACCAGGCTTCAACAGTATGTGAACCATGAACTTCCAGGTGTTCAAGCTGGATTTAGAAAAGGCAGAGGAATCAGAGATCACACTGCCAACATCCATTGGATCATTGAAAAAGCAAGAGAGTTCCAGAAAAACATCGACTTCTGCTTTATTGACAATGCTAAAACCTCTGACTGTGTAAACCACAACAAACTCTGGAAAATTCTCAAAGAGATGGGAATATCAGACCACCTGATTTGCCTTCTGAGAAACCTGTATGCAGGTCAGGAAGCAACAGTTAAAACTGGACATGGAACAATANGTAATGCCAAGTCACACAAATTTTGTTTTCACAGCACATATAAAAGTGATGTTTCTATTATACTATTGTCTATTAAGTGTGAAATAGCATTCTGTCTTTTTAAAAAAGCTGTATATCTATCTTAATTTATAAGTAATTTATTGTTAAAATATGATAACCATCATTTGAGCCTTCAGTGAATCATAGTAATAACATCAAATATCACTGATCACAGAACAGTATAACAAATATAACAATAATGAAAAAGCTTGAACTGTTGTGAACATGACAAAATGTGATACAAAGACATGAAATGTGCAAATGCTATTGGAAAAATGGCACTAACAGACTTGCTCCAGGCATGGTTGCTATAAATCTTCAATTTATAATTAAAAATTCAGAATCTTTAAAGTTCAATAAAGCAAAGCATAACTGTATATATTTGGAAATTCAAACAGTGTTGCATATGCTCAATAACTTTGGACAGAATATCATTTTTATGCTATTGGGAGAACAGTAGAACTTCTTAGCCTGTATATAACCTTAATGCTGCTGGATAAATACATACTTGCTAGTAGTGGCAAATGCCTCACTGAGATTTGTTGAGCTGTGTTTCTAAGGGGGCACTTGTGAAAATCAGCATTTGAGTAAGCTTTTTATTTCTCCAAAGGGTCTGAAATGCCTTCAAATTATATTTCCTCTCATTTGATTAGTCACTTCAGCTTATTGTAAGACATAGGTAATCTTCTGAGACAAAACTTTTCAAGTTTTAATGTCTATTCACTTATAATATTTGACAATGGTATTTAATCAATTCCTGTTGACTTAGCAAAATTTATTGAAAAATCTATGACAAAGAGTATGATAATCACTGTCAAATTAAAAGGATTTCAAATAATCAAAATAACTGCATAAATATAAAAACCAGTATTATTGATAAATTATAAACACCAATGCTTGTATGTTTCACATCTAAATATCATAAGAACTTCTGTGGTAAGAATTATTAACTCAGTTTTTATCTATGAATTAAATTCAATGCAGAAAACTTAAGTTACCTAATTGTCTGAGTCACTTTGTGATAACTATCTGCTATCTGTGACAGATAGCGTTGCCAGAGAAGTGTCTTGAGTGAAAGACTACATTTCTTCCACTATACCATGTGGTCCTTTTAGGGAAAATATCCTATTAGGAAGAGAGTATGCAAATAGAAAAAAAAAATGTGCAATTTGTAAAAGTCTGAGTAGCTGGTTGTTTTGTTTTTTTTTTTTTTTTTCCCCCAAGTGAAGCTCTAAAACTTCCAACATTGATTGCTAAGTAGTTTGAATGATTTTGGTAATCGGCGATGCATTGTTCTGTGTCCATTTTTTAAAATCAACAGATATCCCTAAAAGCAGTGAAAAATAAGAAGTGCATCTCAGAAGGGCACAAAGTAAGTTTGAAAGGGCAAGTTTGATTTTCTATTTTTACAGCTCTTCTCTTCTTTAAGAAGATACATTTTGTAAGGTGTTTTGTTTTTTTTTTTTTAAATTCTGGAACATACCTCTGATTTTTTATTTTGAAGGTATTCAGAGGGGACCAGTTCTTCAAGTGAAAATTGTCACTTTGAGAATATGGATGATTTATCAGGTGCAGATTTTTATTTCTTGCAGAATNTTGTAATTTTTTTTTTTTTTTTTTTTTTTTTTTTTTTTTTTTAATTCTGGAACATACCTCTGATTTTTTATTTTGAAGGTATTCAGAGGGGACCAGTTCTTCAAGTGAAAATTGTCACTTTGAGAATATGGATGATTTATCAGGTGCAGATTTTTATTTCTTGCAGAATGTACGATGAGGTGAGATTCTTTCCTAACATCTTACAGATTAGTATCAAAAGCCTGAACAATACCATTGAAATCAAGGACATTCCTCAGAAAAGCAATCAATTGTTATGGAATAGATAATGTGTTTTCTTGCAAAGCAAGAGAATAACTACCATTTGGGTTATTAATCTTTCCTGAAATCATTTTAACATTCCAATGTGCTGTTAAACTCTTTTCTTTTTTTTTCTTTCTTCTTTTTTTAAGGAAATACAAGAATGTGTACTGATTTATTGTCAAATTACAGGCAGCTATATAGCTCAATCAAGGAAATTAAATTATTTTCCAATAAGTCAGGCTATTGTTTGCTCCATGTAGTATAAATACGTCTTAAAGTTGTCCTTTTATATAGTAAAAAGGAGGTAGACTGATTAAAAGGAAATGCCTTTGTTTAGCCAAAGTCAGATATGTCTATATTTATATGAATATGTGTATATTTCTTTTCTAAATAGATATATATACACATATATATACCTAGTACAAAATTTTAAAGAAACTATTATAAAGAAATCCATATTAAGCAAAAAGAATGCCATTTTCTTCAATGCTATTTAATTTTGTCATTCACTCATTATTGTAGGAAGGGGGTGCCTTCTAGGGCCCCAAGAGTGGGCCCTTATCTAATACTCAGAAAAGAATTGTCTGAGGAGACACATACTGACAAAGCAAGAGATTTTATTGGGAAAGGGCACCCAGATGGAGAGCAGCAGGGGTAAGGGAACCCAGGAAAACTGCTCTGCAGTGTGGCTCGCAGTCTCAGGTTTTATGGTGATGGGACTAGTTTCCAGGTTGTCTTTGGCCAATCACTCTGACTCAGAGTCCTTCCTGGTGGTGCATGTATCACTCAGACAAGATGGATGCTAGCCAGAGGGATTCTGGGAGGTGGACTGACATAAAGTGTCTCCTTTTGACCTTTCCTGACCTCTTCTAGTTGGTGGTGGCTTATAACTTCCATGATCCTTACCAAGACCTGCTGTTGTAAGACAGCTTATGCAAATAGATCCCAGGGAGCCTGGCTAGGGTGAGCAGTTTCAGTCAGAGTGCTTCCCCTAACATCATGATAATTTTAATTTACTGGGAAATATTCTTTAGAGAATAATTCATGGGTGTATGAGTATACCATTGCTGCTATAAATCACTTCAGTTGTAATAATGCTAGCTTTCATGTGCACTTTTAAATTATATTTATTTAGGGGTATTATCTGTAAATTGATCTAAAATAATATTCATCTTATACACTTAGTACGATGGCAGTCATGTACTTTTTACCAAGTTAAAATCTTATCTTCCAAATTATGTTTTCCTTCTGGTTTTACTAAAGTTTATTTGTAGTTAGCAAAATCACAAATTGGCATCATTCACATTTGATATTAACACTTATTTTTATTCACATAGCACTGTCTTGCACAGACTATACTCAGTTTTATTTGGAACTCCTTTAAATTTTGAGTACTTGATTTCATTTTCATTTATCAGCACATTAAGGATAGTGGTATATTATGCATATTTATTACTTTCTTGTAGCTTATTCTCTGATGAAAGCGGGAACTCTGTTTTCAAGAGTGCAGTAACTAAAAAGTTATTATTTCAAAATAGAGTTTCAAAACATTCATTTCCTTAGCATTTTTAAGCATTACGTTTTACTCTAGGTATAAAAAGTTGATGAAAGTGTATTCCTTGATCTAAAAGACTTCACAATCACAGAGAAAATACCCCTATAAAATTATAATGAAGTATGATAAGTGTTATAAGTGTACAATGTTTCCAACTCTGTATGTAGAATGAAGTTTTGAACTCTGTGATAGTCAGAGTCTAGGTAATGNGTTTCAAAACATTCATTTCCTTAGCATTTTTAAGCATTATGTTGTACTCTAGGTATAAAAAATTGATGAAAGTGTATTCCTTGATCTAAAAGACTTCACAATCACAGAGAAAATACCTCTATAAAAATTATAATGAAGCATGATAAGTGTTATAAGTGTACAATGTTTCCAACTCTGTATGTAGAATGAAGTTTTGAACTCTGTGATAGTCAAAGAGTCTAGGTAATGCTGAAGTTGAGAGTAAGAGATTGTGTTAAAATATGCCCTGCAAGCTGGTGCAGGAAATCAGAGGGGGGGAATGTGATGAGGCTTACAGAGTGTATGACATAAGTCTGTGTAAATTCATCATCAAATGCAGTGTCCTATAGGGATTATAATGGGTGTTCATTGAATAGGAAAAGGAGAGTCAGTAGAATTGTAATGACTTAAACCTAAAGGAGTATGTCAAGGCTGTATATTGTCACCCTGCTTATTTAACTTATATGCAGAGTACATAATGAGAAACACTGGTCTGGAAGAAACACAAGCTGGAATCAAGATTGCTGGGAGAAATATCAAGAACCTCAGATATGCAGATGACACCACCCTTATGGCAGAAAGTGAAGAAGAACTCAAAAGCCTCTTGATGAAAGTGAAAGAGGAGAGTGAAAAAGTTGGCTTAAAGCTCAACATTCAGAAAACAAAGATCATGGCATCCGATCCCATCACTACATGGGACTGCAGCCATGAAATTAAAAGATGCTTACTCCTTGGAAGAAGTTATGACCAACTTAGATAGCATATTCAAAAGCATAGATATTACTTTTGCAACTAAGGTCCATCTAGTCAAGGCTATGGTCTTTCCAGTAGTTATGTATGGATGTGAGAGTTGGACTATGAAGAAGACTGAGCGCCGAAGAATTGATGCTTTTGAACTGTGGTGTTGGAGAAGACTC
>SJYW01052849.1:199963-211419 GCA_006410735.1 Raphicerus campestris | reverse complement strand
GGAAAAGGAGAGTCAGTAGAATTGTAATGACTTAAACCTAAAGGAGTATGTCAAGGCTGTATATTGTCACCCTGCTTATTTAACTTATATGCAGAGTACATAATGAGAAACACTGGTCTGGAAGAAACACAAGCTGGAATCAAGATTGCTGGGAGAAATATCAAGAACCTCAGATATGCAGATGACACCACCCTTATGGCAGAAAGTGAAGAAGAACTCAAAAGCCTCTTGATGAAAGTGAAAGAGGAGAGTGAAAAAGTTGGCTTAAAGCTCAACATTCAGAAAACAAAGATCATGGCATCCGATCCCATCACTACATGGGACTGCAGCCATGAAATTAAAAGATGCTTACTCCTTGGAAGAAGTTATGACCAACTTAGATAGCATATTCAAAAGCATAGATATTACTTTTGCAACTAAGGTCCATCTAGTCAAGGCTATGGTCTTTCCAGTAGTTATGTATGGATGTGAGAGTTGGACTATGAAGAAGACTGAGCGCCGAAGAATTGATGCTTTTGAACTGTGGTGTTGGAGAAGACTCTTGAGAGTCCCTTGGACTGCAAGGAGATCCAACCAGTCCATTCTGAAGGAGATCAGCCCTGGGATTTCTTTGGAAGGACTGATGCTAGAGCTGAAGTTCCAGTACTTTGGCCACCTCATGAGAGGAGTTGACTCATTGGAAAAGACTCTGATGCTGGGAAGCATTGGGGGCAGGAGGAGAAGGGGACGACAGAGGATGAGATGGCTGGATGGCATCACTGGCTCGATGGACGTGAGTCTGAGTGAACTCTGGGAGTTGGTGATGGACAGGAAGGCCTGGCGTGCTGAAATTTATGGGGTTGCAAAGAGTCGGAAACGACTGAGCGACTGAACTGAACTGAAGTTAAACCTAAACAACCCATGGCTAACTAAAGAATGCCAAGCAGCAGTCAACTGTTTTGAAAAGTGTTTAAGAACTTACCTGAAGCTAATGAAACTCTTGATATATCACATAGATGACTTTCCTAACATCCTAGTACTTAATTTTTTACTTTAGTCTGAGATATTAAGAAGTTGAGACGTCTCAACATGGATTCATTTCCCTTGAAACAGTGATCAAATGAACAAACCAAATTGGTTACAAAATTATGTTATATACCTTAAAAAAAATTACTATTTATCTCTAGTCTGTTTCTAAGCTGAGTCCACTGTCACATCTTAGTTAATCAGTTTGGTTAATAGAATATGTCCATCATATGGAAAGTTTTATTGAGTAGTGAGTGAGTGAAGTCGCTCAGTCATGTCCGACTCTTTGCGACCCTGTGGACTGACTGTAGCCCACCAGGCTTCTTTGTCCATGGGATTCTCCAGGCAAGAATACTGGTGTGGGTTGCCATTTCCTTCTCCAGGGGATCTTCCAAACCCAGGGATCAAACCCATGTCTCCTGCATTGCAGGCAGATGCTTTAACCTCTGAGCCACCAGGGAAGTGAGTAGAGATGTGTACAAAACTGACACTCAGTCTAGGTATGGTGTAACAGTATTAACTGAATTACATCTACCCAATTTTGTATCCCACTGTTGAGGTGAAAAATATTGCAATGGAATTATGTAAAGTGATAGTAAAGAAAGGAAACCCTATGAGCTTATAGAAAAAATTAGAACTTCTCAACAGGTAGATCATGGTGTTAACTCTCAGAAAGCTTACAGTTTAAAGTGAGTGTCTAGTCTGAAAGGCATTTACAAAAATGAAATTTGTAAATTTACAATTAGGATAAATGATAAGACACAGTTCAGGATGAACTGAAGGCATGTGTTAGGTAATGCTGTGATGTTAGGGAAGGGAAAGAACTCAGCTGAAATGAAAGAATAAGAAGGTTGGTCAGGTAAAGAGAGAAGGAAGAATATGGGGGAAATGAATAAAGCCTAAAATGCTCTGGGCCAGGTTATAAAGGAGATGAGAGTATTCAACAGTGAAAACTTAAAGGAGAAAAAAATGAAGCACAGTATACATTCAATGTAGTGAACATAGGCTCAATGCAAGGCAAATTTATTGCAAGAGATAGGTAGGCCCAAAATCAGCATCTTAAGCCCTTTGGAAATATTCAATCATTTAATAAGTGTCTACTGGGCTTCCCTGTGGTTCAGCTGGTAAATAAACCATCTGTAATGTGGGAGACCTGGGTTTGATCCCTGGGTTGGGAAGATCCCCTGAAAAAGGGAAAGGCTACCCATTCCAGTATTCTGGCTTGGAGAATTCCATGGATATAGACCATGGGGTTGCAAAGAGTCGGATATGACTGAGTGACTTTCACTTTTCACTGAGTGGCTACTATACACTGGAGATTTTTCAAGATGTCAGAAATATAGAACAAAAAAATGTTGCCAGTATTAAGGACTTAATGTTGTAAAAGAGATGGAGGAGAAAGAAGATGAAAATAACTTGTAATGTATCTGGGCCATGGGTATAGAACAGGGATGGAGTGGGTGAAGTTGAGGGTATAGTTTTAATATAGGATGGCTAAGGAATGCTTCTATGATAAGGAGACATTGGAAAGATGAAAGGGAAGTAGTTCAGTTCAGTTCAGTTCAGTCACTCAGTCATGTCTATCTCTTTGAGACCCCATAAACTGCAGCATGCCAGGCCTCCCTGTCCATCACCAACTGCCGGAGTCTACCCAAACCCATGTCCATTGAGTCGGTGATGCCATCCAACCATCTCATCCTCTGTTGTCCCCTTTTCCTCCTGCCCTCAATCTTTCTCAGCATCCAGGTCTTTTCAAATGAGTCAACTCTTTGCACGAGGTGGCCAAAGTATTGGAGTTTCAACTTTAGCATCAGTCCTTCCAATGAATATTCAGGACTGACCTCCTTTAGGATGGACTGGTTGGATCTCCTTGCAGTCCAAGGGGCACTCAAGAGTCTTCTCCAGCACCAGAGTTCAAAACCATAATTCTTTGGCACTCAGCTTTTTTAATAGTCCAACTCTCCCATCCATACATGACTACTGAAAAACCATAGCCTTGACTACTAGATGGACCTTTGTTGACAAAATAATGTCCCTGCTTTTCAATATGCTATCTAGGTTGGTCATAACTTTCCTTCCAAGGAGTAAGCGTCTTTTAATTTCACAGCTGCAGTCACCATCTGCAGTGACTTTGGAGCCCAAAACAATAATGTCAACCAACGGAAGTAAGCATGGGGCATTTTAGAGGTGAGAATTCTGAGCAAAGGGAACCACAAGTACAGAGGTGGGAGCACATGTAGTATATTCCAGATCCAGTAAATTTAGATAAGATTATTGGGGAGATTTAAGATAAATTGGAGCAGGGANACCCATGTCTCCTGCATTGCAGGCAGATGCTTTAACCTCTGAGCCACCAGGGAAGTGAGTAGAGATGTGTACAAAACTGACACTCAGTCTAGGTATGGTGTAACAGTATTAACTGAATTACATCTACCCAATTTTGTATCCCACTGTTGAGGTGAAAAATATTGCAATGGAATTATGTAAAGTGATAGTAAAGAAAGGAAACCCTATGAGCTTATAGAAAAAATTAGAACTTCTCAACAGGTAGATCATGGTGTTAACTCTCAGAAAGCTTACAGTTTAAAGTGAGTGTCTAGTCTGAAAGGCATTTACAAAAATGAAATTTGTAAATTTACAATTAGGATAAATGATAAGACACAGTTCAGGATGAACTGAAGGCATGTGTTAGGTAATGCTGTGATGTTAGGGAAGGGAAAGAACTCAGCTGAAATGAAAGAATAAGAAGGTTGGTCAGGTAAAGAGAGAAGGAAGAATATGGGGGAAATGAATAAAGCCTAAAATGCTCTGGGCCAGGTTATAAAGGAGATGAGAGTATTCAACAGTGAAAACTTAAAGGAGAAAAAAATGAAGCACAGTATACATTCAATGTAGTGAACATAGGCTCAATGCAAGGCAAATTTATTGCAAGAGATAGGTAGGCCCAAAATCAGCATCTTAAGCCCTTTGGAAATATTCAATCATTTAATAAGTGTCTACTGGGCTTCCCTGTGGTTCAGCTGGTAAATAAACCACCTGTAATGTGGGAGACCTGGGTTTGATCCCTGGGTTGGGAAGATCCCCTGAAAAAGGGAAAGGCTACCCATTCCAGTATTCTGGCTTGGAGAATTCCATGGATATAGACCATGGGGTTGCAAAGAGTCGGATATGACTGAGTGACTTTCACTTTTCACTGAGTGGCTACTATACACTGGAGATTTTTCAAGATGTCAGAAATATAGAACAAAAAAATGTTGCCAGTATTAAGGACTTAATGTTGTAAAAGAGATGGAGGAGAAAGAAGATGAAAATAACTTGTAATGTATCTGGGCCATGGGTATAGAACAGGGATGGAGTGGGTGAAGTTGGGGGTATAGTTTTAATATAGGATGGCTAAGGAATGCTTCTATGATAAGGAGACATTGGAAAGATGAAAGGGAAGTAGTTCAGTTCAGTTCAGTTCAGTCACTCAGTCATGTCTATCTCTTTGAGACCCCATAAACTGCAGCATGCCAGGCCTCCCTGTCCATCACCAACTGCCGGAGTCTACCCAAACCCATGTCCATTGAGTCGGTGATGCCATCCAACCATCTCATCCTCTGTTGTCCCCTTTTCCTCCTGCCCTCAATCTTTCTCAGCATCCAGGTCTTTTCAAATGAGTCAACTCTTTGCACGAGGTGGCCAAAGTATTGGAGTTTCAACTTTAGCATCAGTCCTTCCAATGAATATTCAGGACTGACCTCCTTTAGGATGGACTGGTTGGATCTCCTTGCAGTCCAAGGGGCACTCAAGAGTCTTCTCCAGCACCAGAGTTCAAAACCATAATTCTTTGGCACTCAGCTTTTTTAATAGTCCAACTCTCCCATCCATACATGACTACTGAAAAACCATAGCCTTGACTACTAGATGGGCCTTTGTTGACAAAATAATGTCCCTGCTTTTCAATATGCTATCTAGGTTGGTCATAACTTTCCTTCCAAGGAGTAAGCGTCTTTTAATTTCACAGCTGCAGTCACCATCTGCAGTGACTTTGGAGCCCAAAACAATAATGTCAACCAACGGAAGTAAGCATGGGGCATTTTAGAGGTGAGAATTCTGAGCAAAGGGAACCACAAGTACAGAGGTGGGAGCACATGTAGTATATTCCAGATCCAGTAAATTTAGATAAGATTATTGGGGAGATTTAAGATAAATTGGAGCAGGGAAATGTACTTGAGCATGATGATGATCCAGGGTGGTGTTTTTTTTGTGTGCTAGTTGTTACGTTTTGTTCTTATTTAGGGTGAATAATAGAAAAGGAGGAAATATAGAGATTCAGGATAAATATTGGCTGGAGAAAAGTCTTTGAGCAGGGAAGAGAAGATTTTACAAGCCGAAGATCAGTGTTTGGGCTTAAAAAAGCTCATGGAGGAAAGTCAGAATATTGTATAGGGAAAGAGACAGAGAGGATGATAGACATTGTGTTTGAAGCACAGGGGAGGGTTTGTGTGCATGTTTGTTTAATTGCTTCTCTTTTCTCAGTGATAAGGGAAGAGGGGCATCAGCTAAGAATAAGGAAAAGGGAGGATTTTGAGTGTTTGGGGAGAGGAAAAAAAAGGTATAAAATAGTTGTCATAAAAGGGGGAAAGAAATTATGGAAATGCAGGAAATGTGGTAAAGTTTGATGGGCTGGAAGTTAAGGTAAGGCTTGTCATTATAGTTATATGTTTAGCTTCCCTGATAGCTCAGTTGGTAGAGAATTCCCCTGCAATGCAGGAGACCCTGGTTCAGTTACTGCGTCTGGAAGAGCCACTGAAGAAGGGATAGGCTACCCACTCCAGTATTCTTGGGCTTCCCTTGTGGCTTAGCTGGTAAAGAATCCACCTACAATGCAGGAGACCTGGATTCAATCCCTGGGTTGGGAAGATCCCCTGGAGAAGGGAAAGGGTACCCATTCCAGAATTCTGGCCTAGGGAATTCCATGGACTGGATAGTCCATGGGGTCACAAAGAGTCAGATATGACTGAGCAACTTTCACTTCACTCATCAACCATCATTGGGTTGATAGAAAGTTGGGTTGGTTAGGGTTGGATTTTGTTGTTGTTAAGTGGGCTGATTCTAAGAGAGAGAAGAGAGTGATTCTAGTATTGCCTTATGAATCACAATGATAATCTAGATAAGAATCTAGGTAAGAAGAGAAATGAACTATTAGAGATGAGAGTGCTGGAAACAATGGAGAGTTACTCCAAACTGTAAAAGAGTTTTCAAAGCAGTTGTACCAAAGTAGTATTAAACATTTCCTAGTATGTCAGATAGGTTATAAAGCTTGCAATAAGTAACTGATCTGGGAGTTCTAGCTGTTCATGCCTAACCAAGCCCCCTAGGGGGCTAGAAAGATCAACATAGCCACACATTTATATTTTTGTTCACTGCTGATTACTGTACCATCCATTTTAAAAGCTGTTATATGAAAGAAGGTCATAGTAGACAAAGAATGGTCATTTAAACTGAGATTATGGCAGAGTCAGGCCTTCATTTTTAGGGTAAAACCTTGTTGTTGATGGATTTTTAACCAAAGTAGTTCAAAACAGATTTAGCTTTAGGGGAGAAAATGAATTTTCATGGGACAAAGGTAGCATGGAGAAGTTATTCAAATAGATAGGAAATTATTGTGGCTTTTATTAAGTTGGGAGAATTGGAAGACTTGTGAGAAGTAATTGGATTCTTAAACTAGCCATGGGATAATATTAATTAACTTTAATAATTGACAGGATATAAAATTAAAAAGAGATGGAGGAATCAGAATTGATACCTAAAATTTCTGCCCTTATTATCTACATGGGTGCAGAGCTAACAGCTGACTGAAAATATGGAAGTAAAATTTTTCAGCAAAAAAAAATCAGTGTAATTTGAGACAAAGAGAAATATTGAACATATGGTAAAGATGATGGGTTTAGTGAAAAGATCAAGGATGGAGATATACATTTGAGAATAATCTGTATAAATTGCATATAAAATAAATGCCTATATGTCTCACAAAGAAATCAGTTATGCATGCTGATTTGTTCATTTACATGAGTATATTTCTTATAAATTAAACTAAATACAACATATATGTTAAAAAACATTTAAAAATAGAAAGTAAGCAACTCTGGATTCTCTAAAAGATGTTCATCAGGAGGGTGACTAAAAAATGATGGTTTCTAGTTGCCCAGTAGAGTTACTATCAAAAGTAGGAGATGCAAAATATAGTGAGTGTTTGAAATTGCTTGGATTTAAATATATTTGCCATATTTAAATAATATGTCATTTCATTTTCCTAATCTCTACAAGTAGGTTATTCATTGAATTTAATTAAATTTAAATGAATTACACTGAGTATCATGGCATATAGTTTTCTTTCTTCTAGTTTTTTTTTTACCCTTGGCTTATACATTTCTGAACATATGAGAGTCATGTTTCCCCCTTTGTATGCAATGAACTGATTGCCAACTATAATTTAGAAGCTTTTAATGAGACAACCTGAATGAATTCAGAGCTCCACACACACGAGCAATATAGATTGTCACTCGAGATGTTTTAGATTTATACTGCACCCACAGAATCCAGATATGCTGGATCTGCAAAATAAAAAGGTGGGGAAGGGAACAGCCACTCTTAGGTTTTATTTTTATCTTGCATGTAGGATATTGAATATTAATTTTCTTGTTTCTCGGATACCATTTTTCCTTACCTGTTGAGGCCCATATTGTCTTTAGATTCAACCAAGATTAAAGCAGGAACAAAAAAAATAAAATAAAATAAAGCAGGAACAATTAGCCTGCTATTCCCCCTCTCTGCCCTGTGTCCACCTTAAGGTGGATATATCATAATTTATTTGGTCAGTCTCATTCAGGCATTTCACATTTTCTTTTTTTAGTTGTAGAGAATGTAGTAATTTAAGTCTGTGTACTGAGTTGGACAAAAAATTTTTTTGGATTTTTCCAGCTCTTATGGAAAAGCCCAAATGAACTTTTTGGCCAACTGAGTATTTGCCTAATTGTGTACTTTGGCCATGCCTCATAAATGTTAATATGAGGTATTCTTATTGACTTTGTGATATAAATATTATAAATAATTGTACTTTTGATTTTATTGATAGTTTAAATGGATCCTTTAATAATATTTGAAAATTTGGATTTTCCCAATTATTATCTTAATAAACAGAGCTTAAACAACTTAGGCATAAGTTTATTTATTTGTTTCATGATAATTGTTTTCCACCAGATTTCAGTTATTTGTCTTAGTGTGGATATATGCTTTTACTGGCTTTTAAAACAAGTAATGAATTATGCTAATTAATATGCTCACTAGCAATGTATATATGTGTATGTACATATCTGTGAGGGCGATATTAGCACTTGAGTAATAACCATCATTGATTTACATCACAGATAAATGATAACCCAAATCCTTCACCATACCTACTTTTCTAGCATCATCTTGGGAAACTTCCTAATTCACTAAATGCTGAACAAACTTCAGGGCCTTTATTCATGGTGTTTCTTCCACTTGGAATGTTCTTTGCTCCTTATGCCCTCAGTCTTGCTTATTCTTCAGTTCTCTGCCTAAATTGAATCTCAGTCAGCAGGAACCTGATTTGCTCTTGAAGGTAGCCATTCCTCCAGATCCTTTACTTTCTTCCAGCCCCCTTCTACTGTATTTATCACAGTTCACAAAATTTAAAATATATCTGTTAGAATTTGCTTATTCTCTGTTCCATTTCATAGGTTTACAATTCCCTTGAGACTTAGAGATCGTGCCCTTTTCATTCATCATTGTGCATTCAGTTCTGAGTATGGTATCTAGAAATTAATTAGGTTTAGGTGAATATTTGTTGAATTGTTGGGCAAATGAATAATGAAGAAATGAATGACTGGAGGTAGGAGACTCTTTTGTTTTCCTTTTCAGTGAATAACTAAAGGAAACTAAATACATGTAACTAATAATACAATACTTCAGAAACCATTGTAGTTTCATGCTTTACTATTTTTAAGGTTAGTCAATGCATTATCTAATTAAGAAACATCCAAATTTAAACAAGTAATCACCAGCTCAATGATAGAGTAGTATTTTTTTGATTCATCTTATCATTGTCTTATTTATTGGCATTGAACCAGATAAAATCAGGAGACTATATTTCACCATTAGAAAACCTACCACACAATGAAAATATTTAATCAATTTAATAAACATTTCTCATATGATATGTAAGAGAAATGATTATTTTCATAGCAATATTGAAATTTCCAAGTAATTGCAATTGTAGTAAAAAAATTAATTGCTAATGAACTGTGTTTGAAATCTAAGTAATGCACAAATATTTTTTTGACAGAAGATCTTTTTATGTTAACTGTTATTAACTCTATCTTGAAACAAATAGGATTTTAAATTATTTTAATTCATTTTTTCTCTGAAGTTTTGCTGGCTCATTACTATTATCAGGTGTTGGAGAAGACTCTTGAGAGTCCCTTGGACTGCAAGGAGATCCAACCAGTCCATTCTGAAGGAGATCAACCCTGAGATTTCTTTGGAAGGAATGAAGTTAAAAGCTGAAACTCCAGTACTTTGGCCACCTCATGCGAAGAGTTGACTCATTGGAAAAGACTCTGATGCTGGGAGGGATTGGGGGCAGGAGGAGAAGGGGACGACTGAGGATGAGATGGCTGGATGGCATCACGGACTCAATGAACGTGAGTCTGAGTGAACTCCGGGAGATGGTGATGAACAGGGAGGCCTGGCGTGCGTGATTCATGGGGTGGCAAAGAGTCAGACACAACTAAGCGACTGAACTGAACTGAACTGATAGTGCTATTAAAGGGTATAATTTTGTGATTGTAACATAAAAAACAGCTTTATTTGAGTAGTAGGAGTGATTTTTTTTTTTCAGTTGTGTAGCCAGTTCATCCCTGCATGTCACCATAACAGTAACACTGAAGCCCTAAAGAATTTGGCTGCTCTTGAGTATATAATTCTCAGACATTACTGGTGTTTCTTCTCTTCTTCCTGCTTTCTCTTCTGTTCTGCCTTTCTTCTAAAAGAGACACAACCATGAATATGAACAAAGTGGTGTTTCTATCCTTAAAGAGCTAATGGTTACCTTCAAGTGACCTTCAGAGGTGTCCTGTTTACCACCCTTTTTGTGGATGCTCAGATTTCAGTTCAATTTTACAGGAGATACACATCCACTTTTAATGACAAGGTTCCAGTTGTTCTGATTAATGTCTGTCCCCTAGTCCTGATTGACACCAGCAGGCTGTGGAGGATGACAAATTGTCAGACAAAAGATCAATCTGTTTTCTCCATTAAGTAATGAGGAATGAAAGGGCAGAGGCTTGGGGTGGGAGTGCTTTCTGCGATTACCTGGAGGCCTACTAAAGATGTTTGTAAATCAAGCATGTCAGCAGTATGCATATGCTTATTATACATGCAGTAGTGTGCATGTTTGAGTGATGAGGATCGAATACTCAACAGATACCTTCAACAATAAAACCACAAATAAAAATGATGAGAAGAAAAGTATTGAACTATCTGTGAATGTAAAACTTAGTATCCCCTGGGGATGGTAAGAATACGCTGAGTAAAGAGATGGAAAGTAATAATAAAACCACCAGAATAATAGCCATTTGAAGAATAGGAAACTGTGTTAATTATTAGTTATTACCTTTTTTGCAAGTGTCTTTTGATTGACAATGAGGATTCATGGGAATAGCTTGAATTATAAAACATTTGTCATGGAATATAATTCATAAAGACTGTGCCTGGGGATTATCATGGAATATGTATTTTATCCTATTTTGTCAATTCAAAATTCTAAAAGAAGAGAGACCTACAAAAAATAGGTAGTTTTCAGGGAAATGATAGATATATTTTTTATTTTCCTAGACTCAGCAAGCTAGAATTTATATGCCACTTTTTGGTTACATGATGTGCTTATAAAACAGTAAAGAATAAAAGTTTGGGACTTAGAATGGAACTATGCTATCACTATGGTTATTAGATGACCTTAGAACCCGCCTTCCAGGATGGGTATATAGTATCTTTTTGCTTGTTCTCTTGATTTCACAGTAGACACAGTATAGTAGGTTTAACCAGAAAGAGAAATATCTTAGAAAGACAAAAGGAACATTTCTAACTATCTAAGGAACAGGATACAAGTACTCCATAGAGACAGATTTTAGCCTGGAGAAGGCAATGGCACCCCACTCTAGTACTCTTGTCTGGAAAATCACATGGAGGGAGGAGACTGGTAGGCTGCAGTCCATGGGGTCGCTAGGAGTCAGACACGACTGAGCGACTTCACTTTTCACTTTCATGCATTGGAGAAGGAAATGGCAACCCACTCCAGTGTTCTTGCCTGGAGAATCCCAGGGACAGGGGAACCTAATAGGCTGAATAGACATGACTGAAGTGACTTAGCAGGAAAATTAACC
>SJYW01052849.1:176418-191816 GCA_006410735.1 Raphicerus campestris | reverse complement strand
GGGGGAGCCTGGTGGGCTGCCATCTCTGGGGTCGCACAGAGTCGGACACGACTGAAGCGACTTAGCAGCAGCAGCAGCAGCAGCAGTAGCAGCAGCAGCAGATTCACATATAAGTGATAAACAGTATTTGTCCTTCTCTGTCAGACTTATTTCACTTAGCATAATGCTCTCAAGTTTCATACAAATTGTTGTAGATGGCAAGATTTCCTTCTTTCTCATGGGTGAATAATATCCCTTGTGTGTGTGTATATGCATATAAATACATATAGACTTCCCATATATATATTAGACTTCCCTGGTGGCTCAGATAGTAAAGAATCTGCCTGAAATGTGGGAGACCTGGGTTTATCCCTGGGTTGGGAAGATCCCCTGGAGAAAGGCAAGGCAACCCACTCCAGGATTCTTGCCTGGAGAATTCCATGGACAGAGAAGTCTGGTGGGCTAGCAGAGTCAGACGTGAATCCATGGAGTCTCAAAGAGCTGGATATGACTTAGTGACTAAGTGTGTGTGTGTGTATACATTTATATATATCACACCATCTTCATCCATTCATCTGTTGATAAGCACTTAACTTGTTTCATATCTTGACAGTGAACATGCAGGTGCAGTAATCTCTTTAAGATCTGAAGTCAAGGAAATATTTACCAATAGCCAGATATGGGCCACATGTCTGAGAATATTCACCTGAAGCCCTAGAGAATCAGCAGCTCAGGAGAAACTGAGGGGTGATGGAAACTCTAAAGTGTCTAACTGAATAAGCAAAGATCAGGACTGAGGAAGAGGGTCAGCTGTAAGAATATCCATCATTTTTGACATAGGAAGTACAGTTAGTTTTTCAACACCCCCACAGCACACATACAACATCATACACCTTAAAAGGGAGAAAAGGAGTCAGCTTTACATCAACCAGATCTAGAGTGCAGAAGATGAGTAGAGAGCAGAGAACAGTTAGGTGCAAATAGCCTAGCTCTTTTTATCTTTTACCACCCGAGCTCTTTCCATCATCTGATAAGCGGAGCATAATACAATCAAGAAAGTAGAAGCCTGTCTTCAGGAGAGGTCTCAAGCAGCTGCAGGCCTCGCTGGGGCAATGGGAATTGGCTATAACTTACAATTGTATTGAAAGTTTTGACTGTTTCATTAGACTGAACATTTAATTACTGAATTTAAGAATTGATGACAGAGGGACTGGAAGGCATTCTATTACTTAAAACTAATCAGAGACATATGGCTCTGCCAAAGTTTTCATCCAGGAGTGTAGAGAAGCTCTATCTGAATACCATTTAAATGAACAAAATAAGTTTACTTTTGTCTTAGTCATCATGAATTATATTAGACACCAAAATATCCCATTTGGTAATAATATTTAATGCAATATATGTGAAACTTGTGGTATTCACTTATTCAACATTTATCTGCTTTGAATACTGTGTGATGATTACATTCCTAAGTATTGGAGATAAAACCTGAACTTAACAGAAATAATCCTTCCTGGACTGCTAACAGAGTGTTCAGTACGATGGGAGAGAAAAATAAATAGACTTATTGCTTGATAGCAGGAGTACAGTGCTGTGGGTGTGCTCCAAGAGCGACGGGGATACATAGTATAACTCAATTTGGGCTTGAGTAATGAGAAAAGGGATCCCAAATTAAGATGTATCCAGATAGAGGTTTGAAGGCCACGTAGACAGTAGCCTAACAGGCAGACTGAGAAAGAATTTTCAGGTAGAGAGCTAGCTCTGAAACTGAAAGAGAACATGGGTCATGCAAGGACTTAGAAGCTGAATAGGCNGAGAAAAGGGATCCCAAATTAAGATGTATCCAGATAGAGGTTTGAAGGCCACGTAGACAGTAGCCTAACAGGCAGACTGAGAAAGAATTTTCAGGTAGAGAGCTAGCTCTGAAACTGAAAGAGAACATGGGTCATGCAAGGACTTAGAAGCTGAATGGGCATATAAATCCTATTTTAAAAATAGAAGTATAGCATGATTCTGGAGAGAATTTCAAAAAATCGGACTGGAAAGAGAAAATCCAGATGACAAAAAGTAATACAAAAGGTGCTAGCCAAGTTGACTTCATTTTAAGGGCAATCAGCAGTCACTGAAAGATTTTCAAAAGTTAATATATTTGTATATGGAAAAAAGAATTTTCAGAAAATATCAGTGGGCATTTTTGGCACCAGCTGGTGTTAAGGGAGTTATTTTAGGTGAGCAAACAATGTTGTGCTCACATAAGTTAGTAGTTTAAATACACATACTGAAACTCGACTGTTAGGAAAATTACAGCTATTTTATTTAATCCTGTTTTGACATGATGAAATGTATTAACCATTTTTGTTACCTTTACCTTAGTGGTAAGAATGCTGAATTACAGAGTGGTAAATGTGTCCTTCATGAATGCACACTTAGAAAGTGGTAGAGCGGGAAATAAAGCTCAAATTTTTAACGCCAAAATCTAGACCATTCTGTTACCTACTGCCATAATTCTAGACAATGTGAGAAGAAGCTGAAGCATTTAACTAATGATTAACTAAAGCTTAATTATTTAACTAATTCAAGTTTCACATTCAAGTGAACTCATGTCAGTTTTACTAATCCAAGATCACTTGCTTTTAGCATCCAAAAATTCTTGCACTATTTTCAGTTTTATGGACATGAACTTATAACTACAGTCTGCTTTTTCTCCTCAGCTGTAAAATTATTCCCATTTACCCTCTATAATGTCCATGTATTTGTATGGTTGTTGCTGCTGCTTCTAAGTCGCTTTGGTCGTGTCCAACTCTGTGCGACCCCATAGACGGCAGCCCACCAGGCTCCCCCGTCCCTGGGATTATCCAAGCAAGAACACTGGAGTGGGCAATCAGCAAATTCTCTTCCTTCTAACAATAAATTCAGGCAGTCTTCAAGGCCTTTCTCACACAGTTCTAGTTCTGGGACCCACAGGTTTTATTGCATTACTCCAACAGTAACATTATACTGTAGGCCTGTACATTAGAATGATGTATCATAGTAATTCTAATGCAGTTATTCTAGTATGATTTAGATTGTAATCCTAAGGCATTATCTAGATATAACACTAAAGCAATCTCTGAGGAAATTTTGCTCATTCCAGCCAGGGAAAGGCAAGTCCTATTTCTATTTCATGCATGAATTATTAAATATGTACTTAAAGGGGTAGCAGCCCTTTTAATTTGGCCAAGCTCATGGTTTTAATTGGTAAAATTGACAAATGACCTAAAGTTTGCAGCATCTAGACCCAAGGGAAACAAAAGAAAAGGAAGCAAAGAATGCATACTTGGCCTGGAACTGAGCTGTCTTTCTGTGAGTAGGAAAAAAAAAAACAAAATCTAGCAATTGTTTGACAGAGCTACCAATTAGTGTCCGACTCCATAGAAGAGATCATAAAGTTGAAGGAATCTCTGCACAATTAAGGGATGTAAACATAGGGGACTTTTAGAAAACACAACTCAAAGAAAATAATGTGTCAGGCCCTTATAAGTGACTGAACATGCTATTAAAGCAGATGAAAAACCTAGCAGAGCAGTACTTGCTTGCATTAAGACAGAAGCCATCTACGGTTCTCAGATTTCAGTACTTACCATTTCATCTTGTGACATTTAGTTTAACCATATTTTAGTAGAATGCAAGGCAGAGGGCAGCTTTTGTTCCATACTCTGGTGCTTCTGAGATTACCCCCTTATCCTCGAAGCTCTCTAACTCTATATTCTTCAGAACAAAAGATACAAAAAAAGAGAAGTAGTATGTCAACAGAATACAGATAAACAATTTAGAACATCCAGACCCCCAAAGACACAGAAATTATACGGTTGTTTTACCTTTGCAGTACAGATCCAGGTAAAAGACCTAAGTCTGTAGAGTCACAGTCTTTGCAAAGTCTGAGTCACTTTCAGGATACATTGTAAGGTGTTTTTTCCTTCTTTTTTTTTTATACTAGTTCAGAAAAGTTTAAAGAAAAACACTATAGACATCCCTATAAAGAAAGAAAGTTGCTCAGTTGTGTCTGACTCTTTGCAACCCCCTTGTAGCCTACCAGGTTCCTCTGTCCATGGGATTTTCCAGGCAATAGTACTGGAGTGGGTTTCCATTTCCTTCTCCAGGGGAGGGGATCTTCTTGACCCAAGGATCGAACCCAGATCTCCCCGCATGGTAGGCAGATGCTTTACCATCTGACCCACCAGGGAAGTCAGATAGAATTCTTAACTATTTGCTATATCTCTTTGTGTACAAGGGAGACACACACACACACGCGCATGTGCACACAACTATAGTTGTTTTGTTGCTGAACAATTTGAAAAGAAATTGCAGCTGTAAGTATATTTTAAATCCTTCAGCATGCATATCCTAAGGAAAATGACTTTCTCCTATATAACTAATTGTGGATAGGACATATACTTCCAACAACTAAGAAAATTAGCCAGTATATAATATCTAATACTGACAGAATACTCAAGTTTTTTCAGTTGTCTTTGATTTACTTTCCAAATGAGAATCCAATCAAGGTCCACATATTTCATTTTTAAATAATCAATTTCTTTTTTCAGAGCAGGCTTGGGTTTATAGCAAAACTGAACAGAAAATACAGGACAGTTCCAGCATATTTATTTTTAAAAATAGTTTTATTTTTGGCTGTGCTGGGTCTTCATTGCTGCGCAAGCTTTTCTCTCGTTGCAGAGAGCAGGGGCTGCTGTCTGGCTGTGGCGTGAGGGCTTCTCATAGTGGCGGTTTCCCTTGCTGTGGAGCACAGGCTTTAGGGGCATAGGCTTCAGGAACTAGAGCACGTGGGCTCGGGGGGTGTGGCTCCTGGGCTCCAGAGCAGGCTCAATAGCTGTGGCAAACAAGCTTAGTTGCTCCGTGGCATATGGGATCTTCCTGGAATCCATGGATCAAACCCATGTCCTTTTCATCATCAGTCCTCTACATGTACCGCTGAGCTACCTGGGAAACCTTCCAAAATATAATTAAAAAAAAAAATTCCCTTAATCCATTTAATCTAAAACATACTCCTCACTTTTTAAAATTCCACTGCCTTTTGAAGAAACCAAGGTTTTATAGAAGGCCTCACAGTCTGGGTTTGTCTAATATCTAGTGGTATCNAGATGGCTTCCATCTGGGCAGCGCTGGAGCATCTGCCCGTGCGTATGATCAAGCAGCGGACTCAGAGAGCAAGTGCTGAAAAGCAGCAGTCTGACTCTCGTTCTGTTGGATAAACAGAATATTTTTGGCTCCACCAACATATCAGTGGAACTAAAATAAATTTGCAGCAATCAAATCAGCTTCTAAAAAAAGCTACAACTTTATTTTTAACAGCGAGCATATTAATATGGAAATGGCAAATGATAAGAAATCACTTTGCTAGAATTTAAATGCCACTGTTAACTGCATCTATGATAAGCTTCAGAAACCTTCTGCTCTGAATAACCATTTCTATAGAAAGGTGTAACCGTTATTCACTTCTTTGTGCTTTAGTCTGAAGCTCTGCAAAATGGAGCAAATAATACCAAAATCAATTTTAATATGAGAATTAAGATTTTGCAATGTGTTTCAATAAAAGATGCACTGATCATTGCTTAGCTTTATTCATTGGCCCCTGAAAAGGNATAACCATTTCTATAGAAAGGTGTAACCGTTATTCACTTCTTTGTGCTTTAGTCTGAAGCTCTGCAAAATGGAGCAAATAATACCAAAATCAATTTTAATATGAGAATTAAGATTTTGCAATGTGTTTCAATAAAAGATGCACTGATCATTGCTTAGCTTTATTCATTGGCCCCTGAAAAGGACTGCATATTACAAAATCATGGAGAAAAAGAGATATTCTATAAAGCATACATGTACAGAGGTCAATTCATATAAACAATGTCCACTTGTATTTCTTTTATATATATATATATATTTCTTTTAGATTTCTTCTGCTTTTAATATTAATTTTTACTTATTTTAGTCCAAGTTATTTTACTTTCAAGTATTTTTACCAACCTGTCCTTTTTGCCTATCTCATAATAAATTAATTTTACAATGATGCAAAAAGTAAGAAAATATGTTTTAGGCTTTATCTTTCTATACAATGTGCATTTAATAATGAAGACTTAAATATGCAAAAAAAAAAGTAGAGTAGGACAGGGACTCTTATATAATCTATAAACCTATATACTAATGTTTTTCACATTTAATTGATAGATGTGTTTTACCTTCTTATTAATTTTTTTCTTTGTGAAGCATTAAAACACAAATCGCCTATGCCATGCCAATAGCTACTTTAGTTTGCATCTTTAAAATCATGAATATTCTCTTGAATAATCACAAAGACATTGCCACATCTAAGAACATTAATGTTAGTCTGTTTTCTTTCTCTAGTTTTAAACAAATGGACTTCAGAGTAAAAGTGAACTTTTACTTTTATGGACTCTATTCTACAATTACTCTGAATCATATTGCAGGTACAAAATATTACTTTACACTCTCCTAAGTTAAAATAATTATTTGTAGCCCTGAAAGTACGCTTTCAGTCATGTCTGACCTCGTGGACTATCGCTCCTCAGGCTCCCCTGGCTCCCCTGTCCGTGGGATTTCCCAGGCAAGAAGACTGGAGTGAGTTGCCGTTTCCTTCTCCAGGGGATCTTCCAGATCCAGAGATCGAAGCCACGTCTCTTGANTTCTTTCTCTAGTTTTAAACAAATGGACTTCAGAGTAAAAGTGAACTTTTACTTTTATGGACTCTATTCTACAATTACTCTGAATCATATTGCAGGTACAAAATATTACTTTACACTCTCCTAAGTGAAAATAATTATTTGTAGCCCTGAAAGTACGCTTTCAGTCATGTCTGACCTCGTGGACTATCGCTCTTCAGGCTCCCCTGGCTCCCCTGTCCGTGGGATTTCCCAGGCAAGAAGACTGGAGTGAGTTGCCATTTCCTTCTCCAGGGGATCTTCCAGATCCAGAGATCGAAGCCACGTCTCTTGCATCTCTTGCACTGGCAGGCAGATTCTTTTACCACTGTACTACCTGGGAAGGCCATAGCCCTGAAAGTATATACTAAATATTCATAGTAGAGCCAAGCACTAGTACAGAACACAGATTTAAAGATTCAAGTGTCACCTTTTAAAACCATGTGCATAGTCTCCAATGCATCGTAAAATATTAGAATGTATAAATTATTTTAATGATAATTTAGGGTGTAATGACAAATTCAATTCAGAGATAAATATTTAGGTCAAGCTTATACTCACTTCATTATAGATCTGACCAATTGGAAAAAAAAAAAAAAAAAAAAGACCAATCAATGGCATATCTACTTAACAGTCCTAGTGGGGATTCTGATTTCTGAAAGCATTACTTTTGGCCCCTTAATGATTAATATTTTAATTGTGTGAGTACCTTTATTAGACTATGTAAAATTATCATTATAAGAACACACAGGCATAATCTGTATAAAGCTAGCATTTCTAATGTTTCTGTGACAGGTGGGATCATGTCAAGAAAGCCCAAGTTATCCTATGTTTTCCACTTTTGAAGTGTTTCAATCAAGGAAATGAAAGAAATATACAAGTGTTCATGGTTTAGTGTGAACAAAGGACAGGGAAGCCTGTCCTTCCAATGATTTCAGCCTTCAGAGCAATGCATGGGTCTCAAGAATGTGCCCCGCAGCAGCTGAAACCAGGAGAACCTCTAGGAATCTTTCAGCAACTCATATGGAAGCTATTTGAATACTATAAACCACTGCTAAGAAATAAATAGGCTGGGGAAAACATTAAATGGCATATGAACAAATATTAGCAGATTATGTAATTCTGGAATAATACTCAGAAAATCTAAGGTGGCAAATAAGAATGACTTCCAGGACTTTCTACCTAAGTTATCTATGGTGTGATGTGTGAAGCTGTCTACCTGGTATCTACCTTTCAGGGGTGCAGGCATTCTGCTTTGCTCCCTCAATTGACTCCATCTTCTTCCAGACACCCGCTTTTCTAACTGACTGGGGAACTGCTCAGAAAACCAAGCGGTGTCTCCTCTCTCTCACTTCCTACTACTTCTTCAGTCTCAGAGTAATTTCTTCCTACAGATTTTTGTTACTCATGAAAATTGTTTCTACTAAAATAATTTCAGTAACTGTAAGATTGTATAAAGAAAAAAATGTTTCTAGCAATTTCTTCCTGGTGCTCTGAAAATAACTGTACCAATTAATTGAACATCTAAGAGTTAAACACTTTTGGAGACGTATTTGGCTACCCTCTTTGAATGGGGTCACTGGGAGGAGAGGAGGGACACACATGCAATATAATAGCTTTGTAAATTCGTCTGCCGTGTCTGCTGGAGTAGAAATGATGAGATTGGGAGTTTCTATCAAGGGGTGGTATAGAAATAAAAATAAAGGGGGAAGAGATAATCATTACTTTTCTATATTGTATGTGTAGAAAAGCTACAATGCATAGTGGTCTTATGTGTGAGAGAGATTCTGAATGCTTCAGACCCAAGGCATAAATTCTGGCTGGGTTTCATAGTTTTACCAGATGCCCTTCATAGGAACTGGTGATTCTCAAATCCTTGATCTTATTTCAGATTCTGAGGGCACAGAGACAAGGCACTTCTTAAATAATGCAACTAGTGCAATCTCCTAGATAAATGGCAAATTAATCAGTCTCTAAATCCTTGTTTTTTGAAGACTTGTGCATTTTTAAAGAAGACAGAGTAAATTGTTTAGTGACTTGGTACCATTGATTTTCATTATGGATGGTGTTGGCTGGGTCTGTGTCAGGTCATCAGGGAGAGATAGCCTTTGCATAGCTAAATGAAGTGGGAAAAGAGGCACTTCTTGTTTCATACTCAGGAGAAGAAACTCAAAGTCATAAAGAAGTTTTGCATGACCTTCCTTTAAGAACAACTTTTGCCCACAGCACAGTTTTTAGGGAATGATAAGAATCTCTCAGCACAGATAGCAACAGGATGTCTCAGCTTCAATGGTGCAAAAAAATTCCCCATGTGGGACAATTTTAAAGAAAGATGAGTCTGGAACAATATGAACAGGATAATTTAAAATATTCTATTGAAACCCTTAGTGAATTGCATGTCTATGGTTGAACATGTTTAGAATAGAACAATCAAATCAAATGAACACTGCCTGCTTCCGCTGATGCAGAGAGCAGAAGTTTTGTGTTTTCAAAAGTTCCACTTAAGTTAGGTTTTCTGTGGTCTGATGAAGGTTTAACCACACATTTCATCTCCCAAGGCAGAATTCGTTACAGTTAAAATGCCTCTTGTTAGTCCCAAGATAGCTATTCTTTTTTGGATGGAATTCTCACACATTTGACTTGGACATAAAATTGTTTTCAATTTCTACCCAAATTTCTCTCATCCTTCTCCATTTTGCTGAAAGGTTGGTTAAACTTTATTCACTGTTGATTCAGCTTTTTTTTTTAATGTAACCAACCTTATTTATTTATTCCCCAACCCAGATTTATTTAGTTTATATAAGACTTCAGCTTCAGAGTTTCTGTAAATGAAGTGTTTTCAGAGACTTCAATCTTTTTGAAATGAAATCTATAATTTTTGTGCTTCACAATGGTGCTTTTGCAGTTTTGTGTTTTTTTTTTTACAAGAAATCACACGGTTGTCATATTGTGACAACTCATTGAATTACTCCAGAGGAAACTGTAGCTCTTAAAGGATTTTCAACTTGATTTTTTTTAGATATATGCCAGAGCAATTTCTTTTTTTAATGATAACTAAATGATTTGAGTCAGTGAGCTGTTACACAGTTTAGTAGAAAGAGAGGAGTTGTGCCTGGCTGGAATGAGGTATTTGTGAGATTTAGCCCTTCTAGTCTACGTGATAATTTTCTTCTGAATATAGTGATCAATAGCTATTAAATAAATATATAAATTAAAAACACTCCCAGATAATGGCAAACAAATATTAGATGAGATATTATGATACAATATATTCAGAAAATGTCATGGTAATTTTAGAGGGTATAAAGGTTTTTGATTCACTAAGTAGGCCTTATATAGAGTTTAATCAAGGCCTGTTTAGAAGACAGTTAATAGTACTTACTTTTTTTGGGTCCACATCATAAAAACAGTCCCAAGATATCAAATAATGATTTCCATTTTCAGCAGGTCAGTGAAGAAGGGTTTTAATATTCCCTTGGATATCCATTTGAATGTTGTTCTCCAGAGAGGAAAGTAAACATTGTGATTCCAATCTAAAATGTCTAATCCTCAGAATATTCTAAGAAGTGTTAAGTTTTTATGATGGAGATCACTTTTTTTTCATTCATCAATTACCATTCCAGGGAATCTCTCTCAGTTATGAGAACTCAGGCAGGCACTTTTAGAGAGCAGGAAAGGTAGTGTCTAACTTCATTTGCTTTCAAATTATTTGTACATTATCATTTTGCCCTTATGTTTAATATTATGACTCTTTTTGTCTCTTAGTTGCAAATTTTTGTCCTGCATAGTATGAAAAATAATTCATCAGGAGTATTCCCAGAAGTTCATATAATAGTTTTGATATATAAAAAGCTTTGTGACACCATTCCTGCCTTATTTATTCTTGATAATAAACTGTAAAATAAGGTATTATTTAAGAGACAGAGAAATAAAGGGAGAGAGGGAGAGAAGAAGGAAAATGCAGGGAAGGAGAAAAAGAAAAAATAATAGAACAACTGGAAATTTGACAGACTTCACATATTTCCATTGTTTATCAATATGCAAGCATAATTATATGATTAATTAATAAATTAAAAATTAATTGTCAACCTTAAAACCACATTGATAATGATGCAGTGTTTTGCTATGTGGATTACTATCTCCAATGTTCCTTTGAGCTTGAAATTTATCAGTATGGATCTCTTACACATAGGCAAGATGCAACAGAGGGTTCACTCTAGTTATTGATGAATATGTCATATTTTATTGGGAATACATGAAAGAGAATATGTATTGAACAAATTAATATTTTTATCACTTGCACAGTAAATGATTCTCTTTTTTAAAACATATCTGTATCAAAAACAATGGTATGAATTAAATATTGGTAATTGGTGATGTAAATTATTTATCGGCAATTTACTGGTGAAAAATTTAGAATATGTATGTAATATATGTCATGTATATTCTCTATATATAATTCTATGTATGTATTCTATACCTGTAATTCCATATATATTACATACTTATATATTTATAATTAGAGGTGTTGATTATATGGGGAAAATAATGTTGGTGGGGTACCTCAGAATTTTCATATGAAGCAGAAACCAAATGTGTGTGCACTTGTATATTTCTGTATTTAAGAGAAATTTTACACATTTTCAGAATTCAGGATGCATACTGAGGCCTAGACATTAGGAGTGAGAGCAGGTGGTAAGCACACTTAAAGTGTCAATGAAGGTATCAGAGGAGAGGAGGAATCCCAATGGTGAAGTTTGGAAGGTGAGTTCAAGAGCATGACATATGATAGTAATTGTCTGGTTAAATTTTGGATGTTAGTAGTTTTTATAAGTTCTTGTGACCTCAAGGCAAAAGTAGACAGATTTTTCAGGGTCAGAGGATGATTTGAGTGATAGGGATTTGAGAATAAGAAAAAATTTGAATATTTTGAAGTCAGGTAAACTGTCTTAAAAATCCTAATAAATAACATATATAGTTTACTAGAGAAAATCTTATCAAATGACTGGAGCTGGCTCCTACTTGTCTTTAGATAAGTCTAGTCTTTCTCATAACATTCCAGTTATACATGCTACTTGCTGGTCTCCATTTGTAGGCTATATGCTCTTTGAGGATAATGTTCATTAATCATCTGATTCATTTACAAGTGAATTGTCATGGTTTATTAATATGATGAACATTTGAGTTAGAAAAAAAAATTGGATTTCACTTCCTAAGACTTTATTTATTAGTTGTTTGAATGTAGGCAAATTAGTTGAACTCTCTGAACATCATAGTCCTTAGATTACTTTGCAGAATTGTTGTATTAGGGAGAATATCAATAAAAGGAGTTGAATTGTATTCCATCCATAAGGTTTAATAGCTAGTANAGAGCCTGCTTACTATTATAAACATTAAAAATGACAAGCATGTTTCTGCTTATCTTTGCAACCAAGGCCTGGGCATATGATCTAGACATTGCCCATCAGGTACACTATCCCAAAGTTCACATCAGATGGTAAACTCAAAGGCATGGATTCCCTGGAGAATCTGTCCTGACAGCAGGTGGCAGCAGCAATGGCAGTGCCATCTCATTTGGTCATGTCTGTGACTATGAAAACAGTGACATTTAATGTTCCGGAGCAGAGGCTGAGGTTACTATGGATATTGCCATGACTACCACATAGATGTCTCTGAATTTTTACACGTCTCACGTTTTACTCAGCAACCTTTCCAGCAATCCTATATACTTCCTAAAATTCTTTCAATGTACTTTATTCTTAAGGACAAGAGTAGTTTATGTTGCTTGAAAGTAAGGACCAGAAATGATTTAAAATAAGGGAGGGGGCCTTGGAAAGTCACTGTAACTCAGTATTTTCCATGTATGACTCTTCCAGGTATGGAAGGAAGTGGCCCTGACAAGGTCTTGCAGAATTTTGTGGCTATTTGTGACTGTCATGCACATCTTTTGGACTTTATAAACTGTCTCTTTTTAGACTTATTCTCTGAGTTTCATCAATGTTACTAATATTAACTTTTAGCAGATTTTTTTTAAAGCTTCTATTCTACCACATTTGTCCTAAAGAGGACTCAAGGATAATTTATAAACATATTTGATCAATTAAATGTTTGCTTCTACCACTCTTTGTAATGAGAGCAATGTGAATTAGAACAGGATTTTCTTTATATATGGTCATGTCATCAGAGGGGCTTCCCTGGTGGCTCAGATGGTAAACATCTGACTGCAGTGCAGGAGACCTGGGTTTGGTCCCTGGATCGGGAAGATCCCTGACAAAGGGGATGAAAACTCACTCTAGTATTCTTGCCTGGAGAGTTCTATGGACAGAGCCTGGCAGGCTANTGGTGGCTCAGATGGTAAAGAATCTGACTGCAGTGCAGGAGACCTGGGTTTGGTCCCTGGATCGGGAAGATCCCTGACAAAGGGGATGAAAACTCACTCTAGTATTCTTGCCTGGAGAGTTCTATGGACAGAGCCTGGCAGGCTACAGTCCATGGGGTCGCAAAGAGCTGGACATGATTGAGCAACTAACTATTTATATCATCAGAAAACAGAGACAATTTTAGCTCAATATAATATAATATAAAAGATCATATAAGACAAACCCACAACTCACATTGTAGTCATTAGTAAGACTGAAGGCTTTTCCTCTAAATTCAAGCTCAAGAAAAGTGTTTCCACTCACTAATCCTATTCAAAATAGTACCAGAAGTCGTAGCCAGAGCAATTAAATAGGAAAAAATATGAATAAACAAAAGAAGAAGAAGAAGGAAGGAAGAAAAGACATCCAATTAAAAAGTTAGAATTGCATTTCTGAAGCCAAAAACAACTATTCTCAATTCCAGTATGCACAAATAACTCCTCATTACATTTTAAGTAATTTATTTGGCATATTCTCAATGAAATAGAATAAAGTCTAAGTGCATATTATTTGATAATTTTCCTTCCATAACATTAGTGAATTAATATCTTACACTTTAATGAATACTGTTTTAGTCCCTTTGACTGCTATAACAAAATACCTATACAACAGAAATTCGTTGGTCACAGTTCTAGAGGCCGAAAACTCCAAGATCAAGGCAATGGCACAGTCTCTTAGTGGGGCCCTCTTCCTGGTTCACACCAGACACCTTGTTGCTGTGTCCTCACATGGCAGTGTGTGTGTAAGTAGCTTCAGTTGTGTCTGACTGTGCAACACTGTGAATTGCAGCCTGCCAGGCTCCTCTGTCCATGGGATTCTCCAGGCAAGAATACTGAAATGTGTTGCCATGCCCTCCTCCAGGGAATCTTCCTGGGCCAAGGATAGAACCACAGGTAGTTTCTTTATCACTAGCCCCACTGGGAAGTCCAGGGGGCTTCAGATCGCTCTGGAACCTCTTTGTTAAAAATCTCATACATGACAGTTCCACCCTCATGCCTCAAGCACCTTCCAAAGGCCCCACCTATTGGTGCTATCACATTTGTCATTTGGATTTCAGCATATGAATTCAGGTGTGGGAGGATGTAAGTATTCAGACTAATAATATTAAATACTGTAGCATATACTAACAATACATGACAAATACTGATCATATCTCATACTAAAAAAATGTGATCATACCAAATAACCTATGAAAAGTGAGAGAAGGAATAATTGGTTGAATACATTTTCATATGCTCTTTCTATGAATTTATTCTACACAAAAAATATAGTGAAGGGGATTTTCACCATCTGAGAATATTCTAATCTAGCTCCTTAGTTAATTTATTGATTCTTTCACAGAAAATTATATAATAATCAAGGGTTTTATTTTAATGGTGGGAATTTAGACAAAGATAGAAATAACTGAACAATGATGGGTAAGAGATGGAAGGTACAGTAGCAGAAATATGTATTTTTAAAATCAGAAACACCATTTGTAAAACACTGGTAATATATAGGGTAAGCAAAAAGTCTTGACTTTCTGATAAAATGATGACCTTCTAATATTGAAGAACTGACTGGAATCAGTGAGATGATAACTGGGAAAAATGTCACAATACAGATGGACTATTGCAGTGATTTTCTTAAGAGGATACTAAAATACTAGGATTGAGTGACTTAAACAGATTTCAAAGGAATATTAACCTCTCAGTGTTAATAAGCCTTTCTTCATACACTTAGAAATATTGATCTCTGTGATAAATAAAATAATAACCCATTAGACAGTTCTCTATTTGACCTGCAAGAAGATTTATCAGTATGGCCCTCAGGGTAAATGATGTTAAAATAAAGAAAAAACTTTATTCCTAGTTTTACCTTACTACAAGTTACTGATGTATATTCAGACAGTGTAAGAAAAAGATAGTAGGTAGTTTAAGCTATGACTGTTAGTAGTCTAAGACAATGACAGCTCATACAGTGGTTTGCTAAAAAGGTTTTTTTAAACCTCACCCTTTGATTAGGTGTTACCTAAATAGAAAGCAATGTAAAAGCAGTTCTCTAGTCTCTAAGATTAATGGCTTGTTGAATAGCTACTATAAGAAATGGTAATCTGGAAAGAAAGGAAGCAGATGGTCAGCCTCTTCGTCAGATTTTTTAAAAGGAAAAATATTTATAGATACGATCATCAAGATTTAAGCTCAAATCCACCAAATTTATTGAGCACCTGTTATGGCCCAGAGACTATGCTAGGTACTTAAGTATTTATTTATGTATCACTGACTCGATGGACATGAGTTTGAGTGAACTC
>SJYW01052849.1:162256-175666 GCA_006410735.1 Raphicerus campestris | reverse complement strand
CTCTGTTGCAGGTATTTTACACATTTTAGTATTGCTCAGTTCAGATGTTTCTTTCTCATTATCTGCTATCACTAATACCAATAAATAAGTTTTACAATGCTTGTATAACTCCTGCTATGCCAGTTAAATGTTATCAAATTAACTTAGGAAGTGAAGCAAGCTATGCACTCTCATCAATCACCTGGCATAGAGATAGGCCCCCTGCTGCTGCTGCTAAGTCATTTCAGTCGTGTCCAACTCTGTGTGACCCCATAGACGGCAGCCCACCAGGCTCCCCTGTCCCTGGGATTCTCCAAGTAAGAACACTGGAGTGGGTTGCCATTTTCTTCTCCAATGCGTGAAAGTGAAAAGTGAAAGGGAAGTCGTTCACTCGTGTCCGACTCTTCACGACCCCATGGGCTGCAGCCTACCAGGCTCCTCTATCCATGGGATTTTCCAGGTGAGACTACCGGAGTGGGGTGCCATCGCCTTCACTCCAACCAAATCTGAAGAAGGGAATTTAAAAATGAAAGACTCAGATGGGAAGTAGAATTTAAAAAAAGAAAAGTTTTGGCTTTTCTGAGCACTGTCTACAATGGATAATTTTTTGAGGCATGGTGTGATGAGTTTCTTTTAAACCCTTATTCTCTACTTGGAGGGTTTAACACCTCATGAGTTTTTCCAGATGGCAGAGCCTGCTTACTATTATAAACATTAAAAATGACAAGCATGTTTCTGCTTATCTTTGCAACCAAGGCCTGGGCATATGATCTAGACATTGCCCATCAGGTACACTATCCCAAAGTTCACATCAGATGGTAAACTCAAAGGCATGGATTCCCTGGAGAATCTGTCCTGACAGCAGGTGGCAGCAGCAATGGCAGTGCCATCTCATTTGGTCATGTCTGTGACTATGAAAACAGTGACATTTAATGTTCCGGAGCAGAGGCTGAGGTTACTATGGATATTGCCATGACTACCACATAGATGTCTCTGAATTTTTACACGTCTCACGTTTTACTCAGCAACCTTTCCAGCAATCCTATATACTTCCTAAAATTCTTTCAATGTACTTTATTCTTAAGGACAAGAGTAGTTTATGTTGCTTGAAAGTAAGGACCAGAAATGATTTAAAATAAGGGAGGGGGCCTTGGAAAGTCACTGTAACTCAGTATTTTCCATGTATGACTCTTCCAGGTATGGAAGGAAGTGGCCCTGACAAGGTCTTGCAGAATTTTGTGGCTATTTGTGACTGTCATGCACATCTTTTGGACTTTATAAACTGTCTCTTTTTAGACTTATTCTCTGAGTTTCATCAATGTTACTAATATTAACTTTTAGCAGATTTTTTTTAAAGCTTCTATTCTACCACATTTGTCCTAAAGAGGACTCAAGGATAATTTATAAACATATTTGATCAATTAAATGTTTGCTTCTACCACTCTTTGTAATGAGAGCAATGTGAATTAGAACAGGATTTTCTTTATATATGGTCATGTCATCAGAGGGGCTTCCCTGGTGGCTCAGATGGTAAAGAATCTGACTGCAGTGCAGGAGACCTGGGTTTGGTCCCTGGATCGGGAAGATCCCTGACAAAGGGGATGAAAACTCACTCTAGTATTCTTGCCTGGAGAGTTCTATGGACAGAGCCTGGCAGGCTACAGTCCATGGGGTCGCAAAGAGCTGGACATGATTGAGCAACTAACTATTTATATCATCAGAAAACAGAGACAATTTTAGCTCAATATAATATAATATAAAAGATCATATAAGACAAACCCACAACTCACATTGTAGTCATTAGTAAGACTGAAGGCTTTTCCTCTAAATTCAAGCTCAAGAAAAGTGTTTCCACTCACTAATCCTATTCAAAATAGTACCAGAAGTCGTAGCCAGAGCAATTAAATAGGAAAAAATATGAATAAACAAAAGAAGAAGAAGGAGGAAGGAAGAAAAGACATCCAATTAAAAAGTTAGAATTGCATTTCTGAAGCCAAAAACAACTATTCTCAATTCCAGTATGCACAAATAACTCCTCATTACATTTTAAGTAATTTATTTGGCATATTCTCAATGAAATAGAATAAAGTCTAAGTGCATATTATTTGATAATTTTCCTTCCATAACATTAGTGAATTAATATCTTACACTTTAATGAATACTGTTTTAGTCCCTTTGACTGCTATAACAAAATACCTATACAACAGAAATTCGTTGGTCACAGTTCTAGAGGCCGAAAACTCCAAGATCAAGGCAATGGCACAGTCTCTTAGTGGGGCCCTCTTCCTGGTTCACACCAGACACCTTGTTGCTGTGTCCTCACATGGCAGTGTGTGTGTAAGTAGCTTCAGTTGTGTCTGACTGTGCAACACTGTGAATTGCAGCCTGCCAGGCTCCTCTGTCCATGGGATTCTCCAGGCAAGAATACTGAAATGTGTTGCCATGCCCTCCTCCAGGGAATCTTCCTGGGCCAAGGATAGAACCACAGGTAGTTTCTTTATCACTAGCCCCACTGGGAAGTCCAGGGGGCTTCAGATCGCTCTGGAACCTCTTTGTTAAAAATCTCATACATGACAGTTCCACCCTCATGCCTCAAGCACCTTCCAAAGGCCCCACCTATTGGTGCTATCACATTTGTCATTTGGATTTCAGCATATGAATTCAGGTGTGGGAGGATGTAAGTATTCAGACTAATAATATTAAATACTGTAGCATATACTAACAATACATGACAAATACTGCTCATATCTCATGCTAAAAAAATATGATCATACCAAATAACCTATGAAAAGTGAGAGAAGGAATAATTGGTTGAATACATTTTCATATGCTCTTTCTATGAATTTATTCTACACAAAAAATATAGTGAAGGGGATTTTCACCATCTGAGAATATTCTAATCTAGCTCCTTAGTTAATTTATTGATTCTTTCACAGAAAATTATATAATAATCAAGGGTTTTATTTTAATGGTGGGAATTTAGACAAAGATAGAAATAACTGAACAATGATGGGTAAGAGATGGAAGGTACAGTAGCAGAAATATGTATTTTTAAAATCAGAAACACCATTTGTAAAACACTGGTAAGATATAGGGTAAGCAAAAAGTCTTGACTTTCTGATAAAATGATGACCTTCTAATATTGAAGAACTGACTGGAATCAGTGAGATGATAACTGGGAAAAATGTCACAATACAGATGGACTATTGCAGTGATTTTCTTAAGAGGATACTAAAATACTAGGATTGAGTGACTTAAACAGATTTCAAAGGAATATTAACCTCTCAGTGTTAATAAGCCTTTCTTCATACACTTAGAAATATTGATCTCTGTGATAAATAAAATAATAACCCATTAGACAGTTCTCTATTTGACCTGCAAGAAGATTTATCAGTATGGCCCTCAGGGTAAATGATGTTAAAATAAAGAAAAAACTTTATTCCTAGTTTTACCTTACTACAAGTTACTGATGTATATTCAGACAGTGTAAGAAAAAGATAGTAGGTAGTTTAAGCTATGACTGTTAGTAGTCTAAGACAATGACAGCTCATACAGTGGTTTGCTAAAAAGGTTTTTTTAAACCTCACCCTTTGATTTAGGTGTTACCTAAATAGAAAGCAATGTAAAAGCAGTTCTCTAGTCTCTAAGATTAATGGCTTGTTGAATAGCTACTATAAGAAATGGTAATCTGGAAAGAAAGGAAGCAGATGGTCAGCCTCTTCGTCAGATTTTTTAAAAGGAAAAATATTTATAGATACGATCATCAAGATTTAAGCTCAAATCCACCAAATTTATTGAGCACCTGTTATGGCCCAGAGACTATGCTAGGTACTTAAGTATTTATTTATGTATCACTGACTCGATGGACATGAGTTTGAGTGAACTCTGGGAGTTGCTGATGGACAGGGAGGCCTGGCGTGCTGTAATTCATGGTGTTGCAGAGTCGGACACGACTGAGCGACTGAACTGAACTGAACTGAAACCTCACAAAGTATGTATTTATTCATATGCATTGAAGTTGATAATTAACACAAAACAGACGTAACTTTGGTTCTTAACACTGACATTCATTAGTAGGCAAGTTGGTATGAAGAACGGTAAACTTGGGTGAGGAAGAAACAAAATTGAAATGCCAACTAAGTAGTTTATTAAGGAGTTAAATACAAATAAACATGACAAACACTACATAATAATTTTAGGGTTAACTTTAAGCCTCTTCTCACTGTTCTGCCATTTCTGTCCTTAATTGATGTTGCAGAACTTCGTGCATAGCAGGCGATGTTGGAAGGACGACCGTTGTTGACAGTGCATGCGCTCAGTCAATACTAAAAGCCATATGCCCTCTACACATGAACGCCTTCTGAAAATGTCCTTTGCTTTCTATCATTATTTAGTGCAGTGAGGGACACTTGAATATTTCTAGGAAGTGTTTTCAATTTATTCAAAAGCTTATTCTTCAATGTCCATTTTATATACTTGCAATTGTACACTAACTACAGAAGGACTTTTTGCTTAATCCCTTTCATTCCAGCTGCATTTGAGTGACAAGAGCAGTTGCTAATGTATCATATCAAAGGCTGTCCTTTTAGATACTTAAATGAATTAGAAGGTCTTGTGTATAGGAGGACAGACAACGATTTAGATGCTGTAGAAAGGGCAGCAGAATGTATTTACAAATAGCAGTTATAGAAGTGGCTTGAATGAGTGTGAATGGAAATAGCTTTAAGTTTTCTGGTTCTTAAAAAAAAAAAGTCATTTCATTTAGGGCTGACCTAGCTCACATATTCCTTTGGACATGGTTTTTGAAATTTGTAAAAAAAACACTGACATCATTTCATTCATCTATCCTCATTCCCATATGGGCAGATATTCTGCTTCAATAAATCTAAGGAGGTTTGGCAAACTTTTGCAATTATGGTGGGTGAAATAGGGGCTCCATGTATCACACTCCATGCAATACACCAGAAAGACAGGCATTTTCATCTGTCTACATTTACTTTTCTTCTTAACAAAGGAAACCCCTTCCCACCAGGGCAGTGTCTCAACATTTGTAGGTGTGGGAGAGTGATGGCATAATCTGTGATTTAAAACAAAAATTGAATTAGTTATAAACTTTTAAAAGTCAGTGGCTTTTTATGTATTAAAAATGGCAATGTCTAATATCTTTCAAAAAATTGGATAGTATGGTAAGACTTAGCTGTTATTGCTACCAGACATCATATGCAATTCTCTTTATATTTTTTATTGTCTTCCAAACACTGAAGCATTTTGGTCAGCTCCCATTTATTACTGTATTCACACTGCATTTCTTTATAGTAAATGTAGATGAAAATAAAACATATCTTGAACCTATGCCTCTATTAAGTTAGAGGAAATTAAGAATAGATATAGAAGGCTGTAGTTGATACTGTGACTTTTGGAAAAACTCTTTAGTGTGTTTGTGTGTGTGTGTGATGGATATATATTCACATCTATCTATATTTATATTACTATCTGCGTCAAGCCTTTCAGTGTAGTCACGTCAATGACTAGAACTGTTTTGTGGTGGTTTTTTTTTTTTTTTTTCATTTTAGTTGCTTCAATAGCTGTTAGAAGTCAGACGCTGGAGTAAAATTTAGTGAATAAATACTTAATACTTAAAATATAATGAAATTAGACCAGGAGGTAATGATCTGAAAGGAAATCTTACCAAAATTACAACAAAATGTTTTCTACTAACTTTAGAACTTGTTTCAATTAAACATTAAATATTTCTCCTTGGCATAATACTGGCAAAACATTAATGCATTTAATATTTTTACTTTCTCTACCATAGATTCTGTCACCAACCTATTTTATGGCAAACCATTTTTTTTAAAAAGAAAAGAAAATGCTCTCCAGCAACCTGAACGGTGTGGAGCTAGACAGAGATGAAACGTGGTAATGAATAACGATTTAGCCAATGATCCCAGGGACAGCATAGAAGGAGGTCACTAGGAGATACAGAGTCAATTTAGAAAATCGGAGTCCAGAAAGGAAGAAAAAATATTGGAAAACAGGATTTACAGTTGTTTTCCAAGAGGCAAGGTCCCAGGAACAGTTTTAAGGTCTAATTCTGCTTTTTTTCTTTTGGGCCGGGATGACTTGTAAGTGTGCCACATGTATGAATATAGAACCTTAAAGGCACTACTCTAGTCTGCACCTAATCTAGGACATTAACTATAGATGAATTTAAGTCATATATTATAGTAATATACTTTGATTAGACTTGTATGGAAGTCTTATTTCCTTGACTTAAATAATATAAAACATCAATTTTTATTATTAGAGTGGAAGATATTCCAATTTAATCAGGCACACAATTAGTAAATTTTAATATGATAAAGGTCTGCAAATAACTAGTATTACCCAGGTTATTATTAAATAAAAGATAATAATTATTATATTAATAAGAATAATTTCTTCATGTTTCTCTACATATTTTTGGAATATATTGTAAAATATATTTTATTCTTTATTTTTATTTAATAATGCTAAACATTAATTTCAGAAAAAGATATTATGTTTAGGAGAAGAAAAACGTCTCACCGTAGGGCATAGTGATATGCACATTACTTTTCAATATTTTCAGTAAAGAAATGAGCTTGTTTTAAAATACAAGGTAAGGACACAGAATTCTGTGTTGCTTGCAATTCCTTTACTGTGGCTCTCATTCACGTATGTTATGGTGCCTTCACTTGATTAATGTCCTCCTTGTATAGAACTGATGGAGACCTCAAACAGACACTGAAAAATACAAACAAAAACATTCACTGAAACAAACCAACACATTTAGAAATGCCACAGATAGCATTTCCACAAAACGGAGCATGCAAATAAATAACCTGTACATTCATATATAAAGCTTCTTAAATTATATATTTATTACAATTATGGAAAATTCTATATTTATCTTACAACTTGATACAAAATGGTAGCTTAAGAGTCAGAAAGTCTAGTTAGTAATGGATGTGTCATTTGTGGAAAACTGTGGGAAGGTTACCTTGTATTTGTGAGCCTTCAGAGAGCAGGTATTAAGCTAAATCTTTTCAACAAGCTTCTGCTGAGAGATTTGTGATCTGGGGTTATACAGGTATACAGTGGTTTCTTTGGTTATGAGTTCTTTGCACATACTGTCTGTTTAGGAGTGAAATTCCCCTGAGGTTAGAGACTCCAAGGTTCTTATACTACTACTACTACTAAGTCGCGTCTTTTGTGTCCGACTCTGCGACCCCGTAGACGGCAGCCCACCAGGCTCCGCCGTCCCTGGGATTCTCTAGGCAAGAGCACTAGAGTGGGTTGCCATTTCCTTCTCCAATGCATGAAAGGAAAAGTGAAAGTGAAGTCGCTCAATCATGTCCGACTCTTAGTGACCCCATGGACTGCAGCCCACCAGGCTCCTCCATCCATGGGATTTTCCAGGCGAGAGCACTAGAGTGGGGTGCCATTGCCTTCTCCGCAAGTTTCTTATGATTTACCTTAAAAAGTTAATATCCTTTTGAAAAATAAATAATTTTGTAAAAATCATTTTTAATCCGTAGTTTCAAACTGTGATGCTAAACACTTCTGTTTTTTTTTTTTTTTTTTTTTTTTTGAGGGCTAAACTGATATCTGCTATCAGTTTCTGTGATTTGCTTCCTTCAGAGAGTAGCCTGACATGGATAATTGTATAATTCTTCATTTTTTATGCTTGTATGTCACCTGAAAAATTAAGAAAACTGTAGCATGATCATGGAGGTTCTCTTCATGTCTACAAAGCCAATAGGCAATAAATACTTCTCTTGTGCTAAATTAATAAGAATTGAATTTGATTATACTTCTCAATACATCTGCACCGATCTGTTCAGTTCAGTTCGGTCTCTCAGTCATGTCCAACTCTTTGCGACCCCATGGACTGAAGCATGCCAGGCTTCCCTGTCCATCACCCACTCCTGAAGCTTGCTCAAACTCATATCTATTTGAATTGGTGAAGCCATCCAACCGTCTCATCCTCTGTTGACTCTTTCTCTCCTCTTATGTTCACTCTTTCCTGGTATCATGTTCTTTTCCAGTGAGTCAGTTCTTTGCACTAGGTGGCCAAAGAATTGGAGTTCAGCTTCAGCATCAGTCCTTTCAATGAATATTCAGGACTAATCTCCTTCAGAATGGACTGGCTGGATCTACTTGCAGTCCAAGGGACTCTCAAGAGTCTTCTCCAACACCACAGTTCAAAAGCATCAATTCTTCGGTGCTCAGCTTTCTTCACAGTCCAACTCTCACATCCGTACATGACTACTGGAAAAACCATAACTTTGACCAGAAGGACCTTTGTTGACAAAGTAATGTCTCTTCTTTTTAATATGCTATCTAGGTTGTTCATACTTTTCTTCTAATGAGCAAGCATCTTTTAATTTCATGGCTGCAGTCACTATATGCAGTGATTTTGGAGATTTCAAAAAATAAAGTCTGTCACTGTTTTCATTGTTTCCCCATCTATTTGCCATAAAGTGATGGGACCAGATGCCATGATCTTTGTTTTCTGAATGTTGAGTTGTAAGCCAGGCTCTTTAGTTTTTCTTTGCTTTCTGCCATAAGAGTGGTATCATCTGCATATCTTAGGTTATTGATATTTCTCCCAATCAAGCATAAGCTTGATTCCAGCTTGTGTTCATCCAACCTGGCATTTCAAATGATATACTATACATATAAGTTAAATAAGCAGGGTGACAATATATAGCCATGACATACTCCTTCCCTGATTTGGAACCAGTCTGTTGTTCCATGTCTGGTTCTAACTGTCCAAGTGCACTAATACTGTATGAGTATAAAATACATATGTTTTATGTCTATAAATGGGCTTCCCTGGTGGCTCAGACGGTAAAGCGTCTGCCTGCAATGTGGGAGACCCAGGTTCGATTCCTGGGTCGAGAAGATCCCCTGGAGAAGGAAATGGCAATCCACTCCAGCACTCTTGCCTAGAAAATCCCATGGGCAGAGGAGCTTGATAGGCTACAGTCCATGGGATCGCAAAGAGCCAGACACGACTGAGCAACTTCACTTTCATGCCTATAAATATACATGTGTGTCTATAGCAACAAATCTATAACTACATGTGTAACTGTGCAACCCCATGAACTGCAGCATGCCAGGCTTCCCTGTCCTTCACTGACTCCCAGAGTTGGCTCAGACTAGTGTCCACTGAGTCAGTGATGCCATCCAACCATCTCATTCTGTGTTGCCTTCTTCTCCTCTTGCCCTCAGTCTTTTTCTCAGCATCAGGGTCTTTTCCAACGAGTTGGCTCATCGTATCAGTTGAACAGATTATTGTAGCTTCAGCTTCAGTATCAGTTCTTCCATTGAGTATTCAGGGTTGATTTCCTTTAAAATTGACTGGTTTGATATCCTTGCGTTCTAGGGACTCTCAAGAGTTTATATGAATTATACCTAGTTATAAATAATATACATTTTAGAGTTCCAGACATTGGTCAAGAAAATAGCATAAATGTATGTTGAAGTATGTCATATAACACATTTAAATATATACAACTTTGATATAGTTGTTATATGTGAATTATATATATATGTAAATATTTTAAATAATCATGTATCATAATTATTTAGGGATGTATAGGTTAATAATGAATCTCCCTGGACGGTTTAGCTATTTATTGAACATAAAAGATTATTAAATACACCAAAGATAAAATCTTCCAATTTTTAAATGTTTGATTTACTTGAAAATATACCTTTAGTAGAAAATATCTTCAAATCTTGGACATAATTTCATCTGTTAAAATTTTAATATCATACTGCCCAAGAGTTACTGAAATGATTAAATTAGAATATCTATACAATACAAGGCAAATTGTTTGAGGAAAAACTATAATAATAAAACATAAAGCTGTGTTGAGGGATATGTAAAACTATTTGATTTGTTGTGTTTTGAATGACTCATCCTCTAACAATTTGAAATCATTGTTTTCAGTTAGTTTCCTGATGTAAAATACTTGAAATTTTTGTTTTAACTGTTAAATTAAAAAAAACAAAACACTAAAAATATAACCTGTTTTATTCAGTTGCCTTTTTTCCCCAAAATTAATCAGTTATTTGATGAATGTTTAAAGCATCTAGTCATAATTCCATTGGGTTATTTGTTCAGTTTCTGCTGAAAAGTAATCAAGAAATTTTTATTTCACATTTGTTCCTAGATGAGTAGACCCTGCAATTAAGCTGCCTTTAAAATCTGTAATATAATAGATGTTTTGTTAGAATATTAATGTATTTTATAAATGCAATGTATTTTGATATTGTTAAAATGTTATATTAGCTATTGTATCTAATTACAAAAAGATTTGGCTCTTGCAAAATGTATACATCTTGTAGAGTGTGATTAAAGGCTGTTATTTTTAGGGGTGTAATTTGGGGAGCAATTTTCTATAAAACTGCTTAAACTGTTACTTTATAAATTTGAAATCATTTGGCACAATATTCATTTAACCAAATTACTGTTCTAAGAGCAATTCTACCTTCTAAATGGTTTTCAAAGAGTTAGTGAGAATGTGGCCCTCATTAACCTCTAGTATTTATGGCTTGAGCGATGGTTGTCCTTCTCTGCACAGGTCATATAGTTTACTTAACAATTCTTGGTACTGGCCTTTATATATAGCTCCAAAAGTTGCTAACATAGATTGAACTTCATTTATAGACAGTTTCTTCAAGGAGAAGAACCAATTTTTAAGGTTAAGATTCAAGTCTTCTTTTAACCAACCAGTAAAGTAAAATGGATAATTCATTTATTCTTCCATTAAAATTATTAAGAACCTACTATTTATAAGATAGTAGCAGGTGAATCAAATTCAAGGACACAAAGTTTAAGACTTTATCTTTAAGCAAAGCAGATTAGGAGAGAGTTTCTTGCAAGATGGCAAGATTGGAAAAAAGCTTTAGGAATGCTCAAGTTATAGAAATTAACCAAATGTTATAGAGGAAATGACTTTAAAACTATATTTGTAAACCAAGCTAGAGGGTTGAGAAACTTGAGGATTTGTTTAGCATTGACAATTTGTAATTGCGTGGTTTTCAAAAAATGAGAAAGAAAGACAATAGGGGTAGAATACAGAAGGTGTTATTAATAAAAAAAAGAAAAAAGAGGCTACAGATATTCTTCAGCAAATAGTGGCTTAACATAGATGTGAGTAGCAGAAGAACATGAATAGAGGCCCTGGTGGCTCAGATGGTAAAGCATCTGTCTACAATGCTGGAGACCTGAGTTCAGTCCCTGGGCTGGGAAGATCCCCTGGAGAAGGAAATGGCACCCTACTCCAGTATTATTGCCTTGAAAATCCCATGGAAGCAGGAGCCTGGTAGGCTACAGTACATGGGGTGCAAAGAGTTGAACACAACTGAGCAACTTCACTTCACTTCACTTCACTTTGGTATGTATAGAATACATTTGGAAGAGAGAAGCATAGAAGTGTGAGGGGGCTGAAATAGGAACATGGCACTAAGAATAGGAAAAGTATTTTCAAGAGACACTGAAGAATTGATAGGACTTCAGTTCAGTTCAGTCACTCAGTCGTGTCCGACTCTGCAACCCCATGAATTGCAGCACACCAGGCCTCCCTGTCCGGAGAATGCAATGGCACCCCACTCCAGTACTCTTGCCTGGAAAATCATATGGACGGAGGAACCTGGTAGGCTGCAGTCCATGGGGTCGCTAAGAGTCAGATACGACTAAGCGACTTCACTTTCACTTTTCACTTTCAGGCATTGGAGAAGGAAATGGCAACCCACTCCAGTGTTCTTGCCTGTAGAATCCCAGGGACAGGGAAGCCTCNCCACTTTCACTTTCATCAAGAGGCTCTTTAGTTCCTCTTCACTTTATGTCATAAGGGTGGTGTCATCTGCGTGTCTGAGGTTATTGATATTTCTCCCGGAAATCTTGATTCCAACTTGTGATTCTTTCAGCCCAGCATTTCTCATGATGTACTCTGCATATCAGTTAAATAAGCAGGGTGACAATATATATACTTGACGTACACCTTTTCCTATTTGGAACCAGTCTATTGTTCCATGTCCAGTTCTTACTCAGAAATTAGAAGTTCAGAAAAGGAGAGTCAAATTTCATTTGATTTTAACAAATTTGATTATTAGGGTTTCTGGTTTTACTAATGAGAGTGATATCATAGAAATAAATAGTTATTAGGAGAAATATTTCACATCTTAAATATTTTGAATGTGACACCTGGGCACATATGCTACTATGAGACTGAGGAGAGGAAAAGTGAAGCCTTTGAGAACTATCAGGGTTGAAAGCAAACTTGTGTGAGTGATTCCAATAGATGAGGTTACATGGAATCGTGAGATTGCTTCTATTCTTTGAGGGTTCTTGGAAAAACAAAATCAGTTCAGGAATAATTTCTCAGAAAACATAACAGGTGTTTAGAAGCAAAACTGCAACAGAAGACAAGAAAAATGGAGACAGAGAATTAGGACAGTGGAGAGAGAGCATCTTTCCTTAAAAGAAGAAGGAAGAGCACTGGTTTTGAGGAGTCATCAAAGTTAAAAGGAAGGGCCAGAATGCACTTCTCCTTGCATTCATAAACAAAAAGGCTAATTTTTGAGCAGGTAGAGTCCAGTCTCATTAAGAATCTTGTGGACATTTTGACTCTCTTCCTAGGAAATTATAAACTATACAAAAAATTATATTTCAGATGACTGATGAATCTTAAAGTTTATCCAGAGCCACTAACTTAAGGAAATGTTGCAAAAAAAAAAATCTTTTGATAACAATTTCAACAAGTTTCAAAGCATAGGTTAAGCTCATACAATGGGTTATGGTTTTGTTTAGTTGTTAAGTGGTGTCTGACATTTTGCAACCCGATGGAGGTAACCCACTTCCCCCATCCCCAGACTCTTCTGTCCGTGGGATTTTCCAGGGAAGAACACTGCAGTGCATTGCTCTTTTCTTCTTCAGGGCATCTTCCCATACCAGGGATTGAATTAATGTCTCCTGCATTGGCAGGTGGATTCTTTACTACTGAGCTGCCAGGGAAGCCTCATGATTCTTTATAGACCTTTCTTTTCAGATTCTATTTCATTTACAATAAATTACTTTGTTTTCAATTTTCTCCTTATTTATGATTAATTTGAAGACTTACTATAAGGATAGAAATGTGTATGAACGGAATGGCCAGTGGTTCTAGTCTACAGCCCTCAGTTCAGTTAAGTCGCTCAGTAGTGTCCAACTCTTTGTGACTCCATGGACTGCAGCATGCCAGCTGTCCTGTCCATCACCAACTCCTGAAGCTTGCTCAAACTCATGTCCATTTGAATCAGTGATGCCATCCAACCATCTCATCCTCTGTTGACCCCTTCTCCTGCATTTATCTTTCCCAGCATCAGAATATTTTCCAGTGGGTCAGTTCTTCGCAT
>SJYW01052849.1:133111-153734 GCA_006410735.1 Raphicerus campestris | reverse complement strand
ATCTCTGGTTCCTCTGCCTTTTCTAAATCCAGCTTGAACATCTGGAAGTTCACTGTTCATGTGCTATTGAAGTCTGGCTTGGAGAATGTTGAGCATTACTATGTTAATGTGTGAGATGAGATGCTTCCCAAGGCCCACTTGATTTCACATTCCAGGATATCTGACTCTAGGTGAGTTATCACACCATCATGATTATCTGGGTCATGAAGTTCTTTTCTGTATAGTTCTCCTGTGTATTCTTGCCATCTCTTCTTAATATCTTCTGCTTCTGTTAGGTCCATACCATGTCTGTGTTTTACTGAGCCCATCTTTGCATGAAATGTTCCCTTGGTATCTCTAATTTTCTTGAAGAGATCTCTAGTCTTTCCCATTCTGTTGCTTTCCTCTATTTCTTTGCATTGATCACTGAGGAAGGCTTTCTTATCTCTCCTTGCTATTCTTTGGAACTCTGCATTCAGATGCTTATATCTTTCCTTTTCTCCTTTGCCTTTAGTTTCTCTTCTTTTCTCAGCTATTTGTAAGGCCTCTTCAGACAACCATTTTGCTTTTTTTGCTCTTCTTTTTCTTAGGGATGATTTTGATCACTGACTCCTGTACTATGTCCCAAACCTCCACACATAGTTCTTCAGGCATTCTGTCTATCAAATCTAATCCCTTGAATCTATTTGTCACTTCCAGTGTATAATCGTAAGGGATTTGATTTATGTGATACCTTAATGGTCTAGTGGTTTTCCCTACTTTCTTCAATTTATGTCTGAATTTGGCAATAAAGAGTTCATGCTGTGAGCCACAGTTAGCTCCCGGTCTTGTTTTTGCTGACTGTATAGAGCTTCTCCATACTTGGCTGCAAAGAATATAATTATTCTGATTTTGGTATTGACTGGTGATGGCCTAATCCCAGGAAAATTTCATTCCTTAGCCAATCACTGCCTGGTTAAAATAGATAGAAGGAATTAAGAACACTCTTAAATGGATATACCTCAAAGCTGTTGAGGTTTGTACCTTTGGCAACATTTAAAAATGGACTCTGTCCCCCCCCCCCGCCCCCGCCCTTTCCTGCTCAGTATTATCCTCTTTTAAGGGAAAGCTTTTGAACTATCATGTTTAAAAATTCATCCACCTCAGGGCAAGTTCCAAAGAGTAAAACCCTGTAAGAAATATTTTTATACAACCAAATGACTTATTAAGGAAGTGCTTCTAAATGAAATATGTAATGGAGTGAGAAAAGCAGACAAGAAGGGGAACAGGCCTATAAGCGATTTCAGGAAAAGTGCCAGACTCAGCTTGTTTCATCAAGGAACTCTGGACAATACATTAAACCTTAAAATTCCCTCCAACTGGAGTCAGGGAGCAAAACTGCTAATACTGCTTCATCTGCATAGTCACTAGTGTTGAAAGGCTTGGGGAGGGAGGTTTAATAGTAATCTCCAAGGCATTTAGAGATACCTTCAATGCAGGCAAAGCATTTGCAATATTCCTTGTGCACTGCTGATGATATTGTTGAAACATTGATAATATTATCCAAAGAATATTGTGCCTGGTAATAGTCTTTTCTCTGAAATAAAATTTGATATTAATACAGTCACTGTAGCTTTGTTTAACTGAGTGTAAGCCAGATAGAATATCAGTTGGTAGAGAATCTGCCTGTAATGCAGGAGACCCTGGTTTGATTCCTGGGTTGGGAAGATTCCCTGGAAAAGGGATAGGCTACCCACTCCAGTAATCTGACCTGGAGAATTTCATGGACTGAATAGTCCATGGGTTTACAAAGAGTTGGACACAACTGACACCTTTCACTTTACTTTTCAACCCAGATAGACATTTTTTATCCTTTTACAATTAACCTGTATATATTTTTATATTTTAAATGGATTTCTTGAGAGTGACATATAGTTAGGTTTTGTGTTCTTTATTCAAACTGGCAATATCTGGGTTTTTTTTTAATACTTTATTCTATTTTACAGTACTGTATTNGACTGAACTGAACTGAAGTTTGGGGAAATTAGTCAAGATGGTATGTTCAGGCACTCTCGCCCACGTTTTGCTAATAATGACTACGGAACAGCTGAGCTCACTTGTAGCACTGCGCACGCGCCTCACAAGGAACTCGCTTGGTCGGGGCCTAGCTTGTACTGTAGGCCTGTATGCGGCCCACCTGAGAAGCGGCGGCCTTACTGCTGCGTCAGGGCTGTGTCTCTTCAGTCATCCCGGAGAGGAGAGACTATAGCGCGTCTGCCGCGTCAGCCAGGAGAGAGGCTGTGCTTGGCGGCCGTGCTAGCCAGGAGAGGATAAATGTGTCTGCAGTTCCTACATCTCCTTGAGTCTCCTTCCAGCCTCTTAGTTCATGCCTTGCCTACCCTGGGATCAGCGGACCGTGTGAACAGCAAGACAACTGGCCTTGGCTTCAGGAACAGGATCAGCAATAAGTTAAGGTTTGATTGGACACATTTCGTTCTAAACTTGCTTACTAGGTTGTTGGCAGAATTGTTTCTAATAGGCTGTTGGACTGAAGGCCGTAGTTTCCCACTGGCTGTTGGCCAAAAGTGACCCTCAGTTCTTTAGTTATGTGAGCCTCTGCAACATGGTAACGTGCTCCAGCAGTGCGAGCCTGCTGAGCATGCACTAGGAGAAAACCTAGTAAGAGAAAAATCAGTCTTCATTCCCATTTTATCTCAGGACCTTTAGGAATTCCTTTCTGAAAATAAGTATGATTATCAGTATCTTAAATATGAAAAAGAGGACGTTAGGAAATATTTGAGGATAAAATAGACATTAAAAAAATATATCTATTATTTTTTCAGATTCTTTTCCATTATAGGCTATTATAAGATATTGAATAATGTTTTATATATGGCAGTATGTATCTGATAATACCAAATTTCAAATTTATCCCTTCCTCACCTGTTCCATTTAGTAACCATTAGCTTGTTTTCTATGTCTGTGAATCTATTTCTGTTTTGTAAACAAGTTTATTAGTATGATATTTTTAGACTCCACATATAAGTGATACCATATGATATTCATCTTTGACTTCACTTACTGTGAAAATCTCAAGGTCTATCTATGTTGTTGCAAGCAGCAGTATTTCATTCTTTTCTATGGCTTAGTGATATTCCATGTGAATAAGATCATATTTTCTTTATCCATTCATATGTTGATGAACATTTAGGTTGCTTTCATATCTTGACTATTATAAATAGTGCTATTGTAAACATTGGAGTGCATGTATCTTCTTAAATTAGTTTGCATCTTTTCCAGATATATGCTCACAAGTGGGATTGTTGGATCCTTTGGTAACTCTATTTTTAAAGGAAACTTCCTACTGTTCTCCATAGTGATTGTACCAATTTACATTCTGACTGACAGTATAGGAGGGTTCTCTTTTCTCAGCACCTTCTCCAGCATTTATTGTAGACTTTTTAATCGTAGCCATTCTGACCAATGTGAGATGATTCCACATTTTTGTTCTGATTTACATTTTTCTTATAATTAGAGGCATTGAGCAATTTCTCATACTTCTTGGCCATCTATATGTCTTTTTTGGAGAAATGTCTGTTTAGATCTTCTGCCTATTTTTGATTAGTTTGTTTGTTCTTTTGATATTGATCTGTATGAGCTGTTTATATATTTTGGAAATTAAGCCCCTATTGGTCACATCATTTGCAAATATTTTTGCCCATTCTGTAGACTGTCTTTTGTTTTGTTTATGGTTTCCTTTTGTATACAAAAGCTTGTAAGTTTGCTTATGTCCCGTTTGTTTATTTGTACTTTTATTTCTTTTGCCTTAGGAGACTGACCTATGAAACTATTGCTATGATTTATATCAGAGAATGTTTTGCCTATGTTCTCTTGTAGGAGTTTTATGGTGTCATGTCTTATACTTAACTCTTTAATGCATTTTTAGTTTATTTCTGTATATGGTGTGTGGGCATGTTCTAACTTCATTGATATACATGTAGCTGCTCAACTCTCCCAACACCAGTTGCTGAAGAGACTGTCTTTTCTCCTTTGTGCATTCTTGTATTCTTTGTAAAAGATTAACTGACCATTAATCTTGTGTGAACATATTTCTGGGCTCTCTGTTCTGTTCCATTGATCCATATCTTGTGTGTGTGTACCAATACCATGTTGTTCTCCTTACTATAGCTATGTAGTATTATCTGCAGTCTGAAAGTGTNATAATGTTTTATATATGGCAGTATGTATCTGATAATACCAAATTTCAAATTTATCCCTTCCTCACCTGTTCCATTTAGTAACCATTAGCTTGTTTTCTATGTCTGTGAATCTATTTCTGTTTTGTAAACAAGTTTATTAGTATGATATTTTTAGACTCCACATATAAGTGATACCATATGATATTCATCTTTGACTTCACTTACTGTGAAAATCTCAAGGTCTGTCTATGTTGTTGCAAGCAGCAGTATTTCATTCTTTTCTATGGCTTAGTGATATTCCATGTGAATAAGATCATATTTTCTTTATCCATTCATATGTTGATGAACATTTAGGTTGCTTTCATATCTTGACTATTATAAATAGTGCTATTGTAAACATTGGAGTGCATGTATCTTCTTAAATTAGTTTGCATCTTTTCCAGATATATGCTCACAAGTGGGATTGTTGGATCCTTTGGTAACTCTATTTTTAAAGGAAACTTCCTACTGTTCTCCATAGTGATTGTACCAATTTACATTCTGACTGACAGTATAGGAGGGTTCTCTTTTCTCAGCACCTTCTCCAGCATTTATTGTAGACTTTTTAATCGTAGCCATTCTGACCAATGTGAGATGATTCCACATTTTTGTTCTGATTTACATTTTTCTTATAATTAGAGGCATTGAGCAATTTCTCATACTTCTTGGCCATCTATATGTCTTTTTTGGAGAAATGTCTGTTTAGATCTTCTGCCTATTTTTGATTAGTTTGTTTGTTCTTTTGATATTGATCTGTATGAGCTGTTTATATATTTTGGAAATTAAGCCCCTATTGGTCACATCATTTGCAAATATTTTTGCCCATTCTGTAGACTGTCTTTTGTTTTGTTTATGGTTTCCTTTTGTATACAAAAGCTTGTAAGTTTGCTTATGTCCCGTTTGTTTATTTGTACTTTTATTTCTTTTGCCTTAGGAGACTGACCTATGAAACTATTGCTATGATTTATATCAGAGAATGTTTTGCCTATGTTCTCTTGTAGGAGTTTTATGGTGTCATGTCTTATACTTAACTCTTTAATGCATTTTTAGTTTATTTCTGTATATGGTGTGTGGGCATGTTCTAACTTCATTGATATACATGTAGCTGCTCAACTTTCCCAACACCAGTTGCTGAAGAGACTCTCTTTTCTCCTTTGTGCATTCTTGTATTCTTTGTAAAAGATTAACTGACCATTAATCTTGTGTGAACATATTTCTGGGCTCTCTGTTCTGTTCCATTGATCCATATCTTTTGTGTGTGTACCAATACCATGTTGTTCTCCTTACTATANTTGTGCATTCTTGCATTCTTTGTAAAAGATTAACTGACCATTAATCTTGTGTGAACGTATTTCTGGGCTCTCTGTTCTGTTCCATTGATCCATATCTTGTGTGTGTGTACCAATACCATGTTGTTCTCCTTACTATAGCTATGTAGTATTATCTGCAGTCTGAAAGTGTTATGCCTCCAGCTTTGGCTTTTTTCTCTCAGGATTGCTTTGTCAATTTGGGGTCTTCTATGGTTCCATATACATTTTAGAATTATTTGTTTGAGTTTTGTGAAAAATGTCATGGGTAAATTGATAGAGATTACGTTAAACCTGTAGTTTGCTTTGAGTAGTATGGCCATTTTGACAATGTTAATTTTTCCAATCCAAGAATGTGGGTTATTTTTCCATTTCTTTGAATTATCTTCAACTTCCTTTATTAATATTTTATAGTTTTCAGCATGTGTGTTTCACCTCCTTGGGCAGGTTTATTTCAAAGTACTTTATTTTTTTAATATAATTTTAAGATTTTTTTTTTACCTTTCTCTTTTTGATATTTTATTGNTTATTTTTCCATTTCTTTGAATTATCTTCAACTTCCTTTATTAATATTTTATAGTTTTCAGCATGTGTGTTTCACCTCCTTGGGCAGGTTTATTTCAAAGTACTTTATTTTTTTAATATAATTTTAAGATTTTTTTTTTTACCTTTCTCTTTTTGATATTTTATTGTTTAGTGTAAAGAAATGCAACCAATTTATATATGTTAATCTTGTATCCAGCTACCTTGCTGAATTTATCAATCCCGGTAGCTTTTGTATGGAGACTTTAGGGCTTTCTGTATATAGTATTATGTCATCTGCATGAAGTTTTACCTCTTTCTTTTCCATTTTAATAATTTTATTTCTTTTTCTTAAAAAAAAAGTGGAGTATAGTTGCTTTACAATGTTGTGTTATTTTCTGCTGTACAGTAAAGTGAATCAGCTATACATATAGCCCCTCTTTTTGTATTTCCTTCCCACTTACATCACCAAAGAGAAGTGAGTAGAGTTCCCTGGGCTATTCAATAGGTTCTCATTAGTTATCTATCTTATACATGGTAGTATATCTATGTCAATCCTAATTTCCCCATTCATTCTACCTCCCCCTCTCTGTTCTGCTTGGTGTCCATATGTTTGTTCTCTGTGTCTGTACCTTTGTTTCTGCTTTGCAATTAGGTTCATCACTACCATTTTTCTAGATTCCATATATATATATTATAATGTTAATCTGTGATATTTGTTTTACTCTCTCTGACTTACTTCACTCTATATGAGTCTCTCAGTCCATGTGTATCTCTCAAATAGCACAATGTTTTTCCTTTTTATGGCTGAGTAATATTTCATTGCATACATGTACCACATCTTCTTTGTCTGTTCCTCTGTTGATGATCATTCTTATCTGATTTCTGTGGTTAGGACTTCCAATACTATGTTGATTAGAAGTGTTGAGAGTGGGTATTCTTATCTTGCTCCAGACTTTAGCGGGAAGGCTTTCAGCTTTTTATTGTTGAGTATTACGTTGTCTCTGAATTTGTCATAAATAACTTATATTATGATATATGTTCCCTCTGTACCTTCTTTGGTGAGAGTTTTTATCATGACTAGATGTTAAATTTTATCAAATACTTTTTCTGCATCTATTGAGATGATCGTGAGTTTCTTTGTCTTTTCTGTTGTTGTTGTATATTACATTGATGTGCACATGTTGGGCCATCCTTAAAACCCTGGGATGAATACAACTTGCTTATGGTATATGGTCCTTTTTATGCATTGTTAGATCTAGTTTGCTAATATTTTGTTCAGGATTTTTGCATCTATATTCGTGAAATATATTATCCTGTAGTTTTATTTTTTGGTAATCTCTTAGTCTGGTTTTAGTATCAGGTTGATAGTGGCTTCATGGATTAACTTTGGGAGTTTTCCCTGTGGAAGACCCTTTAAATTTGCCAGGTCTAAGGTAAAGAAATGACTGATACACTTCCTGTCCTTGAAGACCTAATAATCTCACACTTCATAATGAGAAATTCAGATACTAGAAATTTTAAAGAGAGAGCAACAACATAAAACTGAGGAGGAGTAAGATAGAAAAACAAAAGTGTAGAAAGATGGAAAAATATGGAGAGGAGAATCAGCTCTTGAGGGGGTCTTGTTCCACATGATTATCCCTGACATGGTCAATGTAGCAGATGTTATCAGTTCAGTTCAGTCACTCAGTCATGTTCGACTCTTTGCAACCCCATGAATCGCAGCATGCCAGGCCTCCCTGTCCATCACCAATTCCCGGAGTTCACTCAGACTCAAGTCCATTGAGTCAGTGATGCCATCCAGCCATCTCATCCTCTGTCATCCCCTTCTCCTCCTGCCCCCAATCCCTCCAAGCATCAAAGTCTTTTCCAGTGAGTCAAACTCTTTGCAAGAGGTGGCCAAAGTACTGGCGTTTCAGCTTTAGCATTATTCCTTCCAAAGAAATCCCAGGGCTGATCTCCTTCAGAATGGACTGGTTGGATTTCCTTGCAGTCCAAGGGACTCTCAATAGTCTTCTCCAACACCACAGTGCAAAAGCATCAATTCTTTGGCGCTCAGCTCTCTTCACAGTCCAATTCTCATATCCATACATGACTACTGGAAAAACCATAGCCTTGACTATACGGACCTTAGTCGGCAAAGTACTGTCTCTGCTTTTGAATATGCTATCTAGGTTGGTCATAACTTTTCTTCCACGGAGTGTCTTAATTTCATGGGAGCAGTCACTATCTGCAGTGATTTTGGAGCCCCCAAAAATAAAGTCTGACACNTCTCTTCGCAGTCCAATTCTCATATCCTTACATGACTACTGGAAAAACCATAGCCTTGACTATACGGACCTTAGTCGGCAAAGTACTGTCCCTGCTTTTGAATATGCTATCTAGGTTGGTCATAACTTTTCTTCCACGGAGTAAGCGTCTTAATTTCATGGGAGCAGTCACTATCTGCAGTGATTTTGGAGCCCCCCAAAATAAAGTCTGACACTGTTTCCTCTGTTTCCCCATCTATCCATACAAAACTCATCAATTGTGCTTTTAGCTTTCTTTTCCTCCCCCCAGAAAATCATAGATTGAGATTAACATTCCAGTTTTATGAACTGAGTCTAGAATCATAAAATACTTTAGTGAATACTAGCTGTAAAGAAAGCTGTGCTATACTGAGGTTTAATATCACTTCCCTACACATACTAGTTCTCACATCACCTAACAAACACATACATACATTAACCCAGAATTTGTACTATTAAATCTTTACCTAGGAGAAATAAAAATTTATGTTTATACAAAAGTATGTATATTTATAGATATTTCATTCATAATTGCCTCAAATTGGAAATAATGAAAATGTGCTTCAACTGGTGAATAAACTATGGTAAATTCTTACCTTAGAAAAATCATTTGCCAATAAAAAGGAGCAAACTGCAATAATTACATGAACTCACATGTTGTATTCCAAGGGAAAGAAACCAGATTCAAATAGCTACACACTGTCTATCTTGTCTGACTGTATAGTTTGTAGGACCCAGTGCAAAATGGGAGTATGGAGCCTATTGTTCACAAACTAAGACTTTCAGTACAATTACAGTACAGCAGTAAACCAAGCACAGTGCCTTTTAAATATGGGGCCCTGTACGACTGCCTTAGTCAGAATCCCTTGAGTCTGGCATTGACTATTTCATTTCATTATTATGACATTCTCAAAGGCACAATTCCAGGGAAAGAAAAAAAGATCAGTTGCTGTCAGGGACTAGAGTGAAAGGGAGGAGTTCACTACAAAGGACATAAAGGAATTCATGAGGATGATCAGACTGCCCTCTGTCTTGCTGCATGCTGCTGCTGCTGCTAAGTCGCTTCAATCGTGTCTGACTCTGTGCAACCCCATAGACGGCAGCTTACCAGGCTCCCCCATCCCTGGTAATCTCCAGGCAAGAACACTGGAGTGGGTTGCCATTTGCTTCTCCAATGCATGAAAGTGAAAAGTGAAAGGGAAGTCGCTCAGTCGTGTCCGAATCTTAGCGACCCCATGGACTGCAGCCTACCCGGCTCCTCCATCCATGGGATTTTCCAGGCAAGAGTACTGGAGTGGGGTGCCATTGCCTTCTCCACTTGCTAAGCATGGTGGCTGTAAAATTATATGTGTATGTTAAAATTTATAGAACTGGCCAGTAAAAAGGGAAATTTTTTTCTATATAAATAATGTAAATCTGACTTTTACAAACCTGCATATATTAAAAGAGTATATGTTAACATTTTATTGAAGAAGGGCTACAGATAATTCCAGAGAAATATGCTCATGCTTATGAACATTGTACAACTCAAAGAAACAAAATATAATGGAAAGATCAGGGATAATGAGCTGGGTTGAATATCATCTTGGCTTCTTACTAGCAGAATGAAATAACTTCTGCCATTTAAACTCTTTGAGTCATAATTTCATTATCTCTAAAATCAGATAGCAATAAAGATCACCAAACTTACAGGATGTTTATAAGGATCAAATAAAATAATGCATGTAAAAATATTTTTCAAAACTATGATACTGAAGCATTTTCAGACCAGCAGTGATAATAAAAGCACAAACTTAATACCATCTTTTCCCCACAGATTTATTGTGTCATTCATGATGCACACCACTCATTCAGAAAAGACAATCAATCACAAATTCACCTTAGCAGTGTCCCATAGAGATGTAATTTAATATATAACACATTTGAAACCTGGAGAGAATTACTTGTTTTCACAGTCAAAGGAATACAGTTTTGGGGCAGAATCGATTTTCTACCTGGAGAACTGTATTTCTCAAAGTAGGGAGTATTTTCCTCCATAAGGCTAAAATGAATGTACAAAGCAATATCATTCTTCTCTTTTATTTTTAAATGTCATTGTCTACTTTTGAAAGTTTTGGAATCTTCAAGTAGTATGAATAGTATGACTAAACAATGTGCTAAGTCGCTTCAGTCATGTCCTACTCTGTGACCCCCTGGACTGAGTACTGGAGTGGGTTGCCATTTCCTTCTCCAGGGGATCTTCCTGACCCAGGGACTGAACCAGCATTTCTAACATAGCCTGCATTAGCAGGCAGGGTCTTTACCACTAGGTAAAGACTAAACAATAATTGATTATAAATGTATATAAGGATTAAATAGTTAAAATTTGTACAGTTGATACAATTCTTGAGATACTTTTCAAGAAATGTAATTGAATACATAACAACAAATTAAATACTGCAAATATGCAGCTTAATAATTATTGTATGGGAAATTTTATAACTACACATATGACATATACTTTTAACTTGGAAGAGGAAAAGAGTAGAGTTCTGAGTTGCTTTATGTCCCCTTTGTGCCTGATAAGAATGTAATTTCCATATAGCACCTTATCACACTGCAATATAAGTGGTTTATTTAGTACATATTAACTGTCTCATGTATGAACTGATCATGGCAAGGTATGAGCCTTATTTATTTCTGTTTTTCAGCCATAATACCTTTCCTAAAGCATTGTATTCACATAATGATTTTTGCTTTCACAGTAAGGAAAACCTGTTATAATGACATTGGTAAAGTGGCAAATTGGACAGGATGCTGACTAGTGTCAGAATACTGTTATAACTGTTTTCTTATTAGATATGCAACATTGGTTATGAGACTTAACCTTTGTTGTTTTTCTGAACAATTCAGTGCCAAGAAAAATACTTGATTTGCAGCAATCTCTGAGTAAATATCAACTACTTTCCCTAACACATCATGATGGACTACTTCACAGAAGTGATAAAATGGTCAAGTATTATAATGGATGTGATATGTAAAAATACTTTTTTTTTTAAAATGTAGAGTTATATTTCCAGATAGAAAGAGAGAAAGACTATTAGCCTCTTGAGAAAAAAAGACCATGACCACTAGCACAACTTCTGTTACTAACCAGCTAAATTACCTTTGATAAGCTTTATACTATCTCTGGGTTTTTACTATAAAATAAAGTGTTCTAAATTTAGTTCTAATTTCTGAAATATTTGCTCCAATTAAAAAAGCTAAATACACATTTTATATAATGCTACTGCTAAGTCGCTTCAGTCGTGTCCAATGCTGTGTGACCCTGTAGACGGCAGCCCATCAGGTTCCCCTGTGCCTGGCATTCTCCAGGCAAGAATACTGGAGTGGGTTGCCATTTCCTTCTCCAATGCATGAAAGTGAAAAGTGAAAGTGAAGTCGCTCAGTTGTGTCCAACTCTTAGCGACCCCATGGACTGCAGCCTACCAGGCTCCTCCATCCATGAGATTTTCCAGGCAAGAGTACTGGAGTGGGGTGCCGTTGCCTTCTCCTTATATAATGCTATTTGCCTCTAATTGAAAATATATAACTGGACACTTAATTAGAAAATTCAAGATTAGTGAAATATAAAGTGCTTCAGAGATTCCATTTTGAAACATATTCAAATTTTGCTATAGTATACCAACAAATTATTTTGTGGTATTAAAACATTTTGATTCTTTTAGCATATGATAAAGTAACACAGATTTTGTTATGTTTTAGTTTTAGTTAAAAAAAAGCATGGTGGTGAAAGAGAAATATACTAAGAAATCCTTTTTGCATTGTTGCATGTGGGTTTTTATTTTTTTGTTATTGTTGGTGATATTGACAGTTTGTTCGTATGTTTGTTTTTCATTCTTAAACTTCTGTTGATGTTATAGAATTGGTATTTTTGTCTCAACTATATTATAGAATTCATTAAAGCTGGACCATGGGTTATATATATTTTTTAAGTACCCATACCAGCTAGACAGTGTCGTACACTTAGCAGTTGCTTAATAGATGTGCATAGGTTTATTGATTCAACTCTGATGTCAGTGCAGTTAATCATACTTTTTTGAATATTGATCCATGATTGGGTTCAGATAAAGGACAGGCTAGACAACAAACTCCTTAAATTTCACTGTGGAATTTTAAAACAAACTGCTTCAAATTATTTGAGATTATAAGGAGCTATAATCAATTACAGTTATTCATTGTTGGACATCTAGGTCTATTATACAGTCCAGTGTAAGTGTAATTGTCTTATTATAATGATACAAAGAGAACTTCATAGAGATAAGACAAATGCATCTTCCCTAGACAATTACAGTCTTTCGTCCATTAGCCAGAATGAAGTAAGCTCTGTTTCCATCAGTCACAGCTTCTGACTCTGAAAGAGTGAGGGGGAAAGGGAGAACAAGATCTGATGCTCATGAGTAATTCCATTTGTCGCTTCTTTGGCTGAGTTCCAGTACCTAAGAGAAGGAAAAGTCATTGTGAATTGTGTCCTTTGTACTTCGTAATCAATTACACTTTACTGATAATAATGTCTTGCTTGTGCCTGAGACTTAGTGACCAATTACTTTCTATAAGCGATCTTTGCCACATGGAAGCCCTCATTTTGGGTACCTTAATTAACTTTCCAAGGACTTATAATCTGACTTAATCAGTTGATGTGATTCTTTAAAATTGCACAGTCAGTATCATCTCATTTCATTAATTTGGCTTAATTATTACACTTGCTACTTAGAAATTTTAGATTAATATTAACTGAACCGAGGGACTTGTCTTAGATTCTTTTCACTATCATTTCAGTTTGTTCATATAATCTTAAATAAAACTTAAATTTGCCCAATGTTAATAAAATTTTCAAACTTCCAATGTCATTAGCATCTGGAGTAGTTATTAAAAACAAGTTGATTTCAGAAAATGCCTTCTACTCATTTATAAATTGTATTAACTGATTTTTTAAATAATAACTATGAATTAAAACATTGCACAGTGAAATGCGTTAAGCACATACTTTTAAGAACAGGCCATTCACACATTGGAGTATCAGGGCAAAGGCTTTGCTGGCTCATAGTAATACAAATGTCCAGATTGCAGTTCAAGACATGACCTTTATTATGCATAAGNATGAATTAAAACATTGCACAGTGAAATGCATTAAGCACATACTTTTAAGAACAGGCCATTCACACATTGGAGTATCAGGGCAAAGGCTTTGCTGGCTCATAGTAATACAAATGTCCAGATTGCAGTTCAAGACATGACCTTTATTATGCATAAGTATTTTTTTCTTTGTGAGAAATAACTTTGCACATAAAATTTTATGTGATTTTCAGGCTTTTTTGGGCTACAATAAATCTTTTACTGAATACCCTTTATACTAGGATGATGATCACAGTGAGTAAGTCAGAAAATAGTTTGACTTAGCAAGTCTGTAAAGTTATTACATGATAAAGAGGAATTTATGTATTCTGTAATCTAGCCTGGATAAGACAGTGTGATTTGTTCCATCTAAATGATTTGTTTAATAAAATCTACATTCTCAGGATGTATTCTGATTTTAAAATATTCCCACTTTTCCCTTAATCTTTGGAATATAACCTAGGAAAGAACATGGACTTGTGTTTTAGATGGTTATTTAAATGCTGCTTCCAATTTCTGGACCTTGATAAGTAATTGAGTCTTTCTGAGCTACAATTACTTTATTTGTAAGAAGAATTTAGAATATTAACTCCGCAGCATTATCATCAGAAGAGTGATGGCGTGTGTAATTGTAATATGCCCAGCACAGTACCATGTATATATATAGTCAGTACCCAATAAATGGCACTTCCTTTAGCTGTGGTTTCTTGTTGTGTCCTTTTGTTGTTCATTGCTCAATCATGCCCACCTCTTTGCAACCCCATGGACAGCAGTACACCAGGCTCTCCTGTTCACTATCTCCTGGAGTTTGCGCAAACTCACGGCCATTCGGTTGGTGATGCCATCCAACCATCTCATCCTCTGTTGCCCTCGACTCCTGCCTTCAACCTTTCCCAGCATCAGGGTCTTTTCCATTGAGCTGAACCGTGGTGCTGGAGAAGACTCTTGAGAGTCCCTTGAACAGCGTGGAGATCAAACCGGTCTGTGTCCTAGTTTTACTGATCTATTCACATAATCCTATTGTATAAGTTTTGCAAATTATTACAAATTACTTTTGTGTCAGTTGGCTGAAAAAAGTAACATTTACCATCCTTATTATTTCTGGAATGATTCTAATCCTTTTATCTATAAAAATAAAAAGAAATGACTGTTATAATTCTTAGCTGAAAGTATGTCAGACACTTTGAGATGTTCAAGCATCTGTAATCTGGATCTATTAGAAAGATTTTGGTCTTTTTCTCACTTTCCTTTGGCCTTCACAGTACACTTAAAGAATTAGAGTCACTACCAGTTGTAGAAAAATATTAAAAGGGCAAAAACTGTTCTAGCTCTGGAATCGTTTATCCTTCTAACTATTGATAATAGAATCCCAAATTACCTGGCAATAGGAAGTTGATTTTCTCAATAAGCAGATCAAGCATGTGAGAAGTTTAATGGGGAGTCTCTTAGATTCAATATTTGAAGAATGGAGAGGAAGAGAAGAGGTGGGAAAGAAGGGAGCAGGCCAGGCAAAGGGAGAAGTTGAATAACAATTTATTTCAATGGGAATACCAGATGACCTGACAGGAGTTCTAGCTGTTCCATGGGCTGAGGTGACTTGTTCTTTGTATGCATGTAATGTTCAGTCATTGGATACAAAATATTTGATAAGGGATGTAATCTAGAACAAGGGAGCACTCCTAAATTGAGTTAATAGCCCGAGGTGGGTGGGGAACTGAAAACTGTGAACTGTCTTCTGGTAACACTGCCAGCAGCTTGGAAATAAATCCCTGACAATTGAAGGGGGAACAGTGTGGCACACCGTGTTGGCTTTTGAGACTTTTAACTTGTATGATGATTTAAGCATTCTCAATCCCTCAATATATGTACATGACAACCTTTAGTCATTTCTTCTACTTGTCTTTGCTGGCTCATCAGTTGAGAATTACCAGACTCCCATGAGTCCCGATTTACCATCTGCTCAAAGTTCAGGTCTGTTTCATCTCCCGAGAGATAACTGAGTTCTTCATTTTGTGAGAGATGCTAAATTAGGTTTTGCACAAAACATTTCAGTAATGCAACCACCCATGCTTTAATAAAATAACAAAGTATATTGTGCTTCTCTGTCCTCATATCTGTCTACTAAATGTGTGTGTGGAGAAAGAAAAATTGAAGATAATCTTTCACCAGGTTGTGTTTATCCGATGAGTAGGTAACAATTCCAGGTGGTAGATGCAGATATGGTTGTTTTATTCAGTGTGACAGATAGTTCAAATCTAGTCTATATTAGTTCCTAGAGAAGGAGAGCATTTTCCTTTTCCACAGCAGGATAGATATTGAAGTTTTTATCCTTGGTGACAGTTTCTCCTTTGACTCATAGGTGTGAATAATAATTATCGATGTATTATCATCCCTCCTGGAATTTTCGCCATTTGCAAGTACCTATTTGTTTTCTTTTTCTGTACTCTTTAAACCACAAGAATGGACTCAAAAAATAAAACCCCAATCTAAAATGGATAAAATAAAGAATTTCCTCAAGCATGTGTGATCTGTAAGAACCCTATCTGGGGAAACAGCTAACAGGTCTCATTAAGGGTGTACACTAGGGAAGATGAGGAAAAAGCAAATAAATGAAAGTGTAACTGGATTACAGAGGTCTCTAGTACCTTTCTAATTTGCCTTCAGTTTTCAAGCACTCGGGGACTACTGTTTTCCTTCCAATTGGCCTGAGAACACTGTAAACAAATAAGATTCTTTCAGTATAGAACAATTTTTTTCTCATTATGAAACAAGTTTTTTTTTTTTTTCCTTTTTATTATATAATTAGTTCCCATTATAGAAAAGTTCATTTGAATTTTTGTTCAAGTCAAAATTTTCTCACATAAATTACATTTCTGGGGGGAACTGTTCAACTGAACATTTTCTGGATAGTACCCTTTCTCCTTGTAACATCACAGCACTGAAATCTGTGTCTCATCCTTATCCTGTATTTTTCTAATCGGTACAATACTGTGAAAATAATGAGAAAGCAGAGTGTCTAAGCATAACAAGTGGGAGAATACTATATCCAGCAAGGATGCTCTCTTGTGGGGCTTATTTAGTTCAGAAAAATACAATGATCCCTGCAGTGTGGTTTGATACTTGAGGTCCTTTGTGTTTCTTTATCTCATGGTGTCATTCAGCTTCAAGTTGGATAGGCCATTTGGATCTTTCATGGAAAATATGGCAAGATAACAGAATTTTGCTTTAAAAGTGCCTGATTAACTTTCTAAATCTTGACAAATCATGGAAACAATGTTGCATTGTGCCCTATGACAAATCTATTTCATTATGGAATATTAAAGAAAACTTACTAACTACAAGGAAAATTGTTCAGCTTTTGAATGAAACTTCATTCTACATCTTGTGATTAGAGTTTTTTTTCCTTATTTTTGGCAATTACATTACTGTGCCAGAAATATTTTGTTTTCAGTTCTGTTGGTATCTTCTGATACTCTTCATTTTCTTTTTATGGCTTTTTAATTATTTCATTAATTTCACCTATCAGCATGAAGGATAATGCTCATTCAGAGAACGACATTTCTCCATTTGGCAAATTATTGCTATAGAGGGTATTGTGGGTTTGATGCTGAACTTGATAAAATATCCTATTTAAACATTCAAATTTGAGATTCACATAGTCTTTATATATTAGAACATTTCCTAGTAAGTATCATTTAGGAGGTCTTAACTTACAAAATTTTATAGCACCCAGAATTAACAACGAAGAAAATAATTAGGAAGACTGGGATAGGAGAGACTGGTGAGTGTTAAGCTGAAACACAAAGTAGAAATAATTCAATTTACGGCTCTGTGTTGAAATCACGCTTACAAGTCACCACGGGGAGAAATAGAGTATGTGCTGCAGATGCACGTAACAACTGATGAAACACTGGATTTATTGTCTGTTGGGAGAGGAGTCACAAATAAAAATTCAAATATGTTATGCCTGGCAGAGAGGGTGACATCTACAAGTCAATTCAGCGAAACAAAGGACCCTGAAACTCTCCCATTTTTGAATGATCAGGTCAGCTTAATTCCATGCAGACTTGTCATTTCTGTGAGAAATAAAACCCAACTGATGTTATTGCTGCTGCTGCTGCTGCTAAGTCACTTCAGTCGTGTCCGACTCTGTGCGACCCCATAGATGGTAGCCCACCAGGCTCTCCCATCCCTAGGATTCTCCAGGCAAAAACACTGGTGTGGGTTGCCATTTCCTTCTCCAATGCATGAAAGTGACAAGTAAAAGTGAAGTCACTCAGTCGTGTCTGACTCTTAACGATCCCATGGACTGTAGCCTACCAGGCTCCTCCGCCCATGGGATTTTCCAGGCAAGAGTACTGGAGTGGGGTGCCACTGCCTTCTCCAATGTTATTGCTAAATACAGTCAATTCACTGCATACCATGAAGGCAGAGCACCATATTCTCCAGGGAAGAGATTAGTGGTTTTCTTCTTTTGGAGGAAAAAAAAAATCTGAAAGTGACTTTTTTGAGCAGAAGAAAATGCAAGGGCCTCCCAGGAAAAATAATAGGTTGAAATTGGTAAAGGGGAATGGGATTTACCAGACCCAGTGAAAATGCCTGTAGTCACATTTAGGAAGAACTTTGGCCAAAGTGGATGGACAGATGGAGCTATTCCCCCTATGTCTCCTTAAAAAGGAAGAAAAGGCAGAGGAACTAGAGATCAAATTGCCAATATGGATCATGGAAAAAGCAAGAGAGTTCCAGAAAACATCTATTTCTGCTTTATTGACTATACTAAAGCCTTTGACTGTGTGGATCACAATAAACTGTGGAAAATTCTGACCTGCCTCTTGAGAAATCTGTATACAGATTAAGAAGAAGCAGTTAGAATTGGACATGGAACAGACTGGTTTCAAATAGGAAAAAGAGTACGTCNACTGAACGACTGAACTGAACTGAACTGAAAACAAATACTAATGTGTGAGCATTCTTTTCTTAGTTTTGGTAAATAATTGACCAGTTCACAAATAATAAACAAGACTATATGTTATGGATATAACCTCCGTATTTTGGGAAGATTCCCTGGAGAAGGGCATGACAACCCACTCCAGTATTCTAGCCTGGAGAATCATAGCTAAACCATGTGAAAGGTATCCTAATTCTTTAGGTACAAGAGACTTCTCCAGAGATGTAAATGATAGAAAAGAAAACCAACCTGGAAATTACAAGTTCTGAATTTTAAAGCACTTAGAGCCTATTTAGAGCCTTTTTTTTTTTTTTGATTAGTCTATTAAAGGGTTTTCGATTTTGTTTTCCTTATCAAAGAATGGGCTTAGTTTTGTCAGTCTTTTTCATTATCCTCTTGTCTGTTTCATTTCTTCCTACTCTAATCTTTATTTTTCCTAACTTTTGCTTACTATGGGGTTAGTTTGTTCTTGTTTTTCTAGTTCCTTGGTGTGTAAAGTTAGGAGTTTTTTTATGCAAGATTTTTTTTTCCCCTTGATATGTGTTGTTATAAGCATTCTTGTTAGAACTACTTTTGCTGTTTTAGTATTTTGTGTCTTTTTTTTTTTCATTTTTATCAAGATTTTTTTTTATCCCCTTTGATTTCTTCTTTGATTGTACAGGAATATATTTTTAATTCTCATGTATTTCTCGATTTTTGAGCCTTCCTCTATTTATTGGTTTCTAGTATCATACCACTGTGATCAGAAAAAGTACTTGATATAATTTCTAATTATATTACCAAATTAAATTATATTACTGAATTCTAATTATATTACTAATTAAATTACTGAATTTTCTGAGACCTGTCTTGTGGCCTAACATGTGTATCCTAGAAAACGTTCTATGTGTATTGAGAAGAATATGTATTCTATTGCTGTTGGACATAATATTCTATATGTCTGTTAGGCACATTTGGTCTCCAGTGTTCAGATCCACTGTTTTCTTATTGATTCTCATTTAGGTTATTTATTCAGTGTTGAGAATGGACATTAAAGTCCTCAACTATTTTTGTATTGCTGTTTGTTTTTTTCCCTTAAAGTTCTATTAGAATTTGATTTTTATATTTAAGTGCTCTGCTACTGGGTGATAAATAATTAATTTGTTATATCTTCTTGAGGGTTTGACTTTTTGTCATTATATAATGGCCTTCTTTCACTCTTTTGTTTGTATTTAGCTTAAAGTCTATTTTGTCTGTTATAAGTATAGCTATTTCGACTATCTATTTACAAGAAATATTTTTCATGCCTACATTTTGAGTCTACCTGTGTACTTAAGTCTAAAATAATCCTCTTGTAGACAGTATACAATTGGCTCTTGTTTTGTTTTTTGTTTGTTTTTAAATCCATTCAACTGCCTTATGTCTTTTGATTGGATAATTTAGTCCATTTACATTTAAAGTAATCACTGATAGACAAGAATTTCATGCTGCCATTTAGTTCATTGTTTTCTGACTGTTTTATAAATTCTTTGTTCCATGCTTAGTATCTTGCTGCCTTCCTTTCTGAATTGATACGTTTTGGGAGTAGTATGCTTTGACCTCTTTATTGTAATCTTGTGTGTAGCTACTATAGGTTTTTGCCTTTGTTACCATGAGGTTTACATAAAATATATTGATAATGTCCTGTTTTAAACTGATAACAATTAACTTTCATTTTCATTAACTAAAACCTACCTTCATCCTCAAGTTAATGTTCTTATAAGCATGAAAGCCCAATCACTACAGACTCTGAAACACTGTCTCAAGTCCTCAAGAGCTTGACTTTACTATACAACACTATGCCTGTAATGAACAATAGTGTGTTGTAGACTTAAAAATGTAAGAAGGTATATCCCAGGTTAAGTGTTTTTATCATAATAAAATACTTTTTAAAAATTTAAAAAGAAGATAGCATGATTCCCCCAACCCCCTTCTCCCTTTTCCGTTTATAAAAATAAAGTACAATATAGATGACCAAATTATTCACAAGAGTTTCAAGCCTGGAAAGCCAAGAAAGATTCTGTTTTCTAGGTAGAGACAATCTGCTGTCATGTTCTTTGCTGTACAGCAGGTTAATGGTCTATGAATCAGCTCATTAAGGAGCTCTGTTTAATGCTCTTGTTAAATCCAATATCAGTTTTACCCCTCAGCCTCAGGCTTTCTTTTTTTTTTTTGGCTTTTACATTT
>SJYW01052849.1:115725-129019 GCA_006410735.1 Raphicerus campestris | reverse complement strand
TAAGTATAGCTATTTTGACTATACTTTTGGTTACTATTTACAAGAAATATTTTTCATGCCTACATTTTGAGTCTACCTGTGTACTTAAGTCTAAAATAATCCTCTTGTAGACAGTATACAATTGGCTCTTGTTTTGTTTTTTGTTTGTTTTTAAATCCATTCAACTGCCTTATGTCTTTTGATTGGATAATTTAGTCCATTTACATTTAAAGTAATCACTGATAGACAAGAATTTCATGCTGCCATTTAGTTCATTGTTTTCTGACTGTTTTATAAATTCTTTGTTCCATGCTTAGTATCTTGCTGCCTTCCTTTCTGAATTGATATGTTTTGGGAGTAGTATGCTTTGACCTCTTTATCATAATCTTGTGTGTAGCTACTATAGGTTTTTGCCTTTGTTACCATGAGGTTTACATAAAATATATTGATAATGTCCTGTTTTAAACTGATAACAATTAACTTTCATTTTCATAAACTAAAACCTACCTTCATCCTCAAGTTAATGTTCTTATAAGCATGAAAGCCCAATCACTGCTACAGACTCTGAAACACTGTCTCAAGTCCTCAAGAGCTTGACTTTACTATACAACACTATGCCTGTAATGAACAATAGTGTGTTGTAGACTTAAAAATGTAAGAAGGTATATCCCAGGTTAAGTGTTTTTATCATAATAAAATACTTTTTAAAAATTTAAAAAGAAGATAGCATGATTCCCCCAACCCCCTTCTCCCTTTTCCGTTTATAAAAATAAAGTACAATATAGATGACCAAATTATTCACAAGAGTTTCAAGCCTGGAAAGCCAAGAAAGATTCTGTTTTCTAGGTAGAGACAATCTGCTGTCATGTTCTTTGCTGTACAGCAGGTTAATGGTCTATGAATCAGCTCATTAAGGAGCTCTGTTTAATGCTCTTGTTAAATCCAATATCAGTTTTACCCCTCAGCCTCAGGCTTTCTTTTTTTTTTTTGGCTTTTACATTTCACTTGGAAGCCTATCTTCAGAGACATGTATGGTATAATGAGTAATGCCAGTGGAAGCAGGATCATCTCACAAATTCACTGTTATAATGATAATGTTTCTTAAAACTCTTAGGGACTGTTTAGTTTAGCACTAGTCAAGGAACCTTTGTCAGTATTTAATCTGTATTGACTGTTGGCTCAATTACAATGCATAAATGCTAATTATATCCATCAGGCTCCCCTGGTGGCTCAGACGATAAAGAGTCTGACTGCGATGTCTGGGTTTGATCCCTGGGTTGAGAAGATCCCCTGGAGAAGGAAATGGCAACCCACTCCAGTACTCTTGCCTGGAAAATCCCATGGACGAAGGAGCCTGGTAGGTTAGAGTCCATGGGGTCTCAAAGAATCAGACATGACTGAGTGACTTCACTTCTCCTGTAGAATGATTACTTCTTGCAACAAAACTCTGTTGATACTTTTGTCCTCACCATGCAAAGTTTCAAAAATATTGGGATTTTTACTTTGATGTACTATATTAGCCTTCTCATACAATGCACAAAGCAGTAAGTTATAACAGTTTTACCCTTTGCGAAACAGAGTTAATAGGTCCCATCACAATGTCATTTTACCACGTTTGCCCTTACTCTGTGGAGCATCATTCTGTAAATGAAAAAAAAAATAAAAAGCATCTTTTTATTGTTGTTGTTTAATATCCATATGAAATGTGACCCTGCAAAATACAGCGTTCCTTGGAAACATTGTTTAGTAACAGTAAACTGAATGAACAGTTTCTGCTCTTGGAGTACTAAACATTTTATCTATTGAAAAACCACCTAAATGTACAGGGAAAAGTCTTCCTATTATAAATACAAAAACCTGATAATATTACAAGTTTTAAGATAGCAAAATGAGACAGTGATTCTTTTCCTTTCAGAAATCATCAAAAGTTATAATGAAAAGTGCATACTATATTGAGATAAAATTATGAAGTGATATGAAGCATATGAAGTAGGGGAGGTAAATGTTCTGAGGTCAAATGGAAATAATAGAAGATTCCTGAATCTGCAGATTTGGGGCAAAACCAGCTCCAATACTTTGGCCATGTGATACAAAGAGCCCACTCATTGGAAAAGACCCCGATGCTGGGAGGGTAGGAGCACAAGAGGGCGACAGAGGATAAGATGGTTGGGTGGCATCGTTGACTCATGGATATGAGTTTGCGCAAATTCTGTGAGACAGTGAAGGACAGGGAAGCCTGGCATGCTGCAGTCCATGGGGTCAGACACGACTGAGCAACTGAGCAACAATAACAGTGTTTGCCTCTGCAAGTGAAAAGGATATCCTTCAGGGGAAACTATAAGTTACTTGTTTGAAAATGTAGACAAAATTTACATAGTTGGATGCTGAAAGATTCTTGATGCACTGTTGCACCAAAGAGAAGTGTTGGAGATTCAGCTGGATGAGAAATCAAATAATTGAGTGGAAGACTGACTCTAAACAACTAGCATCCCAGAAACTGCTAATCTATTTGTTGTGGAAAGATAAAAGCTAAAATAAATCCCATTCGCACATGCCAACAAGATCTGTAATATAGTACAAGCATACTTATACATAAAAACCTACATAAAACATATTTTCATAATTTTTCAGCATAAAAAAAATGAACAATTAAAACAAAAGCCATACTGGGATGCTTGGTAGGAAAAAAAGAGACTCTACTGAACAAATAAAATTCCTTCCAAGCATATTGACGTTACAACCCAAATAATTTAATCAGCCAAAGAACACTGAGAGCAGAGGCAACAAGTCTGGGAAAATACAAAAAAAGATAAAATGTGAACTATCAGAGTTCAGAAGTAGTAGATGGTAAAATAAAACTGTTCTAAAATTTTAAGTCATACTGAGTGAGTGTTAGTCGCTCAGTTGTATCTGACTCATTACAACCTTATGGACTGTAATCTGCCAGGCTCCTCTGTCTGTGGAATTCTCCAGGCAAGAATACTTGAGTGGGTAGCCATTCCCTTCTCCAGGAGATCTTCCGGCCCCAGGGATCAAACCCAGGTCTCCTGTATTGCAGGCAGATTCTTTACCATCTGAGCTGCCAAGCCACTTGTAAGTCACACTGGAAACAATATAAGGGAAACTCTGCAATATAGTTGTTCTCCAGTTTATTGGGTCACCCACTCAGGGGTACAGAATTTGATTATATTGTGAGTCCACCCTTCCTACCCATCTTGTTGTGGTTCCTTCTTTATGTCTCTAGTTGTAGAAGATTTTTTCTGGTAGATTCCAGTCTTTTTCATCAATAGTTGTTCTGCAGATAGTTGTGATTTTAGTGTGCTCATGAGAGATGGAGAAGGAAACAGCAACCCGCTCCAGTTGCATGGAGAATCCCATGGACAGAGGAGCCTGGCAGGCTGCAGTCCATGGGGTTGCCAGAGTCGGACACGACTTAGCAACTAAACCACCACCACTACCACCATGAGAGGAGGTGAGTGGAGGTTGTTTTTACTCCATTATCTTGGCTGCTCTCCTGACCTTTTAGCTGGCATTTCCCTGGCTGCTAATGAAGTAAATGATCTTTTTACATGTTTATTGACCATCCTAGTTTTTTCTGTAAATTTCTTAATGTACTTCATGGTCTATTTTTGCCTTGGTTGTCTTTCCTGTTTTTATTTGAAATCATATATACATTTAAAATTATATTTTATGAATATCTTTTCTCAGCCTATATATTGGCCTTCCACTTTCTTATATTATTTTTCATTGACCGAAATGATTTCAATTTAGTTTGATTTCTCAGTCTTTTTCTTTATATAGTCTGTGCTATGTATGACTCTTACGAAGCCTTTCCTACTCTGAAAGTACACTATCTTCAATACTTTAATTAAAAAATTACTTTGAAGTAATTTTAGATACACAGGAAATTGCAAAGGTAGGACAGAGAGCTCTCTTGTACCCTTCATGCTATTTTCCTAGCAGATCACATCGTATATACTCTGTACACAGCAACAGCAGGAAATTAACATTGGAACACTGTCTATGAAAATTTTATCATCTTACCACAAGTGTAGCTTCATGTTCAGTTCAGTTCAGTCGCTCAGTCATGTCTGTCTCTTTGCGACCGCATGAATCGCAGCACGCCAGGCGTCCCTGTCCATTNTATACTCTGTACACAGCAACAGCAGGAAATTAACATTGGAACACTGTCTGTGAAAATTTTATCATCTTACCACAAGTGTAGCTTCATGTTCAGTTCAATTCAGTTCAGTCGCTCAGTCATGTCTGTCTCTTTGCGACCGCGTGAATCGCAGCACGCCAGGCATCCCTGTCCATCACCAACTCCTGGAGTTCACCCAGACTCTTGTCCATCGAGTCAGTGATGCCATCCAGCCATCTCATCCTCTGTCATCCCCTTCTCCTCCTGCCCCCCAATCCCTCCCAACATCAGAGTCTTTTCCAATGAGTCAATTCTTCACATGAAGTGGCCAAAGTACGGGAGTTTCAGCTTTAGCATCATTCCCTCCAAAGAAATCCCAGGGCTGATCTTCAGAATGCTTCATGTTACCACCATCATAATCAAGACACAGAAATATTCCTTCACCACAAAGATTTCTGCTATAATACACATTCATAGTCATACCCTTGCCTCCCACCTACCATTCATAACTCCAGGAAACAACTAATTTGTTCTCCACATGTATAATATGTGTATTGAGAATGTACTATAAATGGAATCATATAGTAGATGACCTCTTTAAATTATTTTTTCAGTCAGCATAAATCCATGAGTGCTGCTTCATTGATCAACAGTTTGCTCTTTTTATTGCTGATAAGTAATTTTTATTAAAATATATTATTTTGATTCCATGCTGTGGGTGTAGTAGTGTATTTAATTGTCATCAGTTGTAGGTCACTTTGGTTGTTTCCATTTTTTAACAATTACAAATAAAACATGAACAATCATGTAGAGATTTTTGTATGGATATAAATGGAATTTATCAGAGAGATAAATGCCACGATGCCAAGGAGAATGATTCTTGAATCTTATAATGAATGTATGTGTGTGTGTGTGTGTGTATATATATATATATTTAATTAAAATGTTTTCAAAAGTGACTGTAGCACTTTAAAGTCCCACCAACAATTTATCAGAGATTCAGTTTCACTGCATCCTTGTTAGAATTTTGTATTTTAATAGTTTTTATTTTTAGTTCTCCTGATAGATACCTTAGTCTTTGTTTACATTTTACTGATGGCTAGTGATTTGAATATCTTTTCATGTATTCATTTGTCATCTTTATATTTATCTTAATAATAAAGTATATATTTATATCTTTTCATTATGTATATTATCTATATATATACTTATATGACATAATTATATATGTAATAAATAATTGTATGTTTTAAATACGTGTAAAACTGAGATTTGAGAGTGCTTTGTGTCTTCTTGATGCAACTGTTTTGTCATATGTGTGATTTACAAATATTTTCTGTTAAACTGTAGCTTGTCTTTCCACCCTTTTCTTGAAGTCTTTAACAGAGCAACTGATCATTTTTATAATGTTGAATTTGCTGTTTTCTTAGATTGTCCATGCTTTCGTTTCAGTGTTTCATAAGTTTTCATTGAGCCCTAGCTTACAAAAATTTCTCCTACATTTTGTTTTATGTTTATATTTAGTTTATGATCTATTTTGTTAATTTTTATATATAGAAGATACAATGTTTACATTGTTATTATTTTTCGTATGATTTTTCCAAGTGCTCAATAGCATTTACTGAAAAGGCTGTTCTTCCTCCAATGAATTGCTTTTTCACTCTGTCAAAAATCACTTGACTGTACTTCTTTGAGTCATTTCTGGGTTAACTATTTGGCTCTATTCATTATGTATTCCTGTGCCAGTAGCACATGGTCTTGTCTTGGTTATTGTAGCTATCTNTGACTGTAGCACTTTAAAGTCCCACCAACAATTTATCAGAGATTCAGTTTCACTGCATCCTTGTTAGAATTTTGTATTTTAATAGTTTTTATTTTTAGTTCTCCTGATAGATACCTTAGTCTTTGTTTACATTTTACTGATGGCTAGTGATTTGAATATCTTTTCATGTATTCATTTGTCATCTTTATATTTATCTTAATAATAAAGTATATATTTATATCTTTTCATTATGTATATTATCTATATATATACTTATATGACATATAGTTATATATGTAATAAATAATTGTATGTTTTAAATACGTGTAAAACTGAGATTTGAGAGTGCTTTGTGTCTTCTTGATGCAACTGTTTTGTCATATGTGTGATTTACAAATATTTTCTGTTAAACTGTAGCTTGTCTTTCCACCCTTTTCTTGAAGTCTTTAACAGAGCAACTGATCATTTTTATAATGTTGAATTTGCTGTTTTCTTAGATTGTCCATGCTTTCGTTTCAGTGTTTCATAAGTTTTCATTGAGCCCTAGCTTACAAAAATTTCTCCTACATTTTGTTTTATGTTTATATTTAGTTTATGATCTATTTTGTTAATTTTTATATATAGAAGATACAATGTTTACATTGTTATTATTTTTCGTATGATTTTTCCAAGTGCTCAATAGCATTTACTGAAAAGGCTGTTCTTCCTCCAATGAATTGCTTTTTCACTCTGTCAAAAATCACTTGACTGTACTTCTTTGAGTCATTTCTGGGTTAACTATTTGGCTCTATTCATTATGTATTCCTGTGCCAGTAGCACATGGTCTTGTCTTGGTTATTGTAGCTATCTAGAAAGACAAGCAGATCCAATCAGTCCATTCTGAAGGAGATCAGCCCTGGGATTTCTTTGGAAGGAATGATGCTAAAGCTGAAACTCCAGTAATTTGGCCACCTCATGCAAAGAGGTGACTCATTGGGAAAGACTTTGATGCTGGGGGGTGGGGTTGGGGGCAGGAGGAGAAGGGGACGACGGAGGATGAGATGGCTGGATGGCATCACTGACTTGATGAACATGAATCTGAGTGAACTCCGGGAGTTGGTGATGGACAGGGAGGCCTGGCGTGCTGCGATTCATGGGGTCACAAAGAGTTGGACACGACTGAGCGACTGTACTGATGAACTGAAAAAGACATCATTTAGTGTAATGACTATTCCAATTTTATTATTTCTTTTTCTACGGATATTTTTTAGCTCCTCTATGGCCCATGCCCTTGCTTGTACATTTCAGAATTAGCATGCCTGTCTACCAAAAACTTATGGGTGTTTTGATAGGAATTATGTTAAGTTTTTGCATCAATTTGAAGAGACTGGCATCTTTATATTGTTGATTACCCCAATCCATGAATATTTTTCTTATATAATTTTCTACAAAACTTTCTACTTAGTTACCTGCATCATTAATAGTCTGTTAATTCTCTGGTTACGTACAGCAAAAATCTGCACACTTGATTTTTTTTGTTTGTTTATTATAGGAGTCTATATCCTGTTTCCTTGCTTAATTTGTATACCTCTGCATCCACACCATAAGCTTTTAATTCTCATACCTTTTTTTTTTTAACTTTTGTATCTGTAAGAATAAGTACCTTATCTTAGTTTTCTACAAAATAATCTTTACTATTCTTGGTCATTTGATCTTCCTATAAATTTTAGAATTAATGTCTTGTTTTCTAGGAAATAAAAGACTGAAATTGAATTAAATTTATAGGTTAATTTGGGAGAATATCAGCATATTTATGACAAAGAGACTACCTAACCTTAGGCATGGTATATTTCTTTGATTATTGAGTCTTATTTAATGTCTCTCAATAAAGTTTTACTATTTTCATTAAGGTCTTTCACATAGTTTATTAGATTTATGGCTGGATATTTAAAATTCAGTTACTATTGTAAATGTCATTATTTAAAATTAAATTTCCTAACTCTGAATTTGGTATGTGAAAATCTACTTCATTTTCAGATATTGATCTTATATCCAGTACTATTTAGAAATACTCTTTAATTCTATTAGATAATTGAAGACGAAACAAGAGTAATAGGAAGTGGGAGGTGGTTGGGGTATGTAGTGTTGAAAAAGGAGTAAAATCTTAAACTTATGTATTTTTCTTCTGCTTTTCTGTAATCACAGACAATACAGTCTGATTATGGTTTTCCTTTTGTTTTGGCCACTCAAACACCAAAACCAAATTTGTCTACCTCTCACAAATGTGTGGATTGAATGCATTTTGTGTTTTCCTTTTATCTGTTATCTTCATTCCATTTCTACCATTACTTTTCGCTTAACCCCAGTTTCATATACAATAACTACTAATTGCTGAGATTTTTTTTCACATATTTCAAGAAACTAAGCAAGTTGTCAAAGATCACACCAACCAGTAAGTGGCAGAGTCAATAACAGAATCTAGAAGATTTGGTTTCCAGACTTGTGTTCAATTATTTAATTGTTATTAAGTACCATGGCATAGTTTTCAATATGACAGTACAAAGTGTTTATCATTAATACTGTAATCAGTGGGGATATACAACATATGTTTACAAGTAAAGATGTGGCAGGCTTAGTTTCTTCCTGGTTGACTGTGCCATGAATGAACATGGTGGACATCAACACGAACCAGAGTCAGAAATTTAGAGAATATCAGAATAATTCAAGCAATACTTCTGATTCTGAATAGGCAGCTTCTATTAATATGAAACAGTGAAGCCTCATTTGTGTGATTGTTCTATGGCAGAATCAGTGATACTAAGAAATTAATTATATGTGAGGAATAAGAGATATGTAGGGGGTGAATGTGATTTTAGGTTTTGTGACATGAATGATCAGGTACATGATGAAATAGAAAAGAGAGAATGCAGACTTTAGTGGATAATCAGAGATCAGTTATGAATAAGTGAAGCTAGGATGTGTGCAAAATTCAAGGTAGGAATATATAGTGCAGAGTTAGAAACATGGGTAAAAGCTGGAAATTGGGGAGGCTNTAGAAAAGAGAGAATGCAGACTTTAGTGGATAATCAGAGATCAGTTATGAATAAGTGAAGCTAGGATGTGTGCAAAATTCAAGGTAGGAATATATAGTGCAGAGTTAGAAACATGGGTAAAAGCTGGAAATTGGGGAGGCTTTGGAGAAGGCAATGGCAACCCACTCCAGTATTCTTGCCTGGAGAATCCCAGGGATGGGGGAGCCTGGTGGGCTGCCATCTATGGGGCTGCACAGAGTTGGACACGACTGAAGTGACTTAGCAGTAGCAGTAGCAAATATACATATATTGCAGTTATTCAGCATGTAGGTAGCAGTTACAATCATGGGCTGAGATCCATTTCTTTTGTAAGAATTATAGAAAGAGAAAACAAGTACAAGGACAGGCCAGAGTAAATCCCAGCACCTTTGATAATTTTTTTGGCTCTGTGTTTTCACTGCTGCATGTGAGCTCTCTCTAGTTGCAGTGTGGGCTTATTGCAGTAACTTCTCTTGCTGCAGAGCACAGGCTCCAGGGCATGCGGACTTCAGTAGTTGTTCACAGGCTCCAGAGTGGGGACCCAGTGGCACATGGGCTTAATTAATCTGTAGCATGTGGGATCGTCCCAAATGAGGGCTCAAACCAGTGTCCCCTACCTTACAAGGCAAATTCTTAACCATTGGACCATCAGGAAAGCCCCGTTTCAAAGATTTTTTAAGTGATTTTCTAAACATCAGTGTCTTGGCTTTGTCACTTTGCTATGCTATGTATTATACAAGTTTCTCCTCTCTCAGTTTATCATCTATGAATAATGACATTGAAAATAAAAGTTTACTTTCACTAAGCACTTTCTTGGGCCAGACTCTGGCCTGTAAAGAATTTCTCATGCACTGTGTCATTTAAACTTCCTAACAAGCTATTACTACAGTGGATATCAGTTTGTAAATGAGCAAACAATAATTTACCCAAGGTTACACAACTTATTAGCAGAGAAACTGGGACTTGATATTCCACACTTACTCCCAGTGTCATGCTTTCTGTCTAGCAGGAAGAATATTTTGATAAGCTACTGATCTAATAAGGACTTTGTGTGTATTAGTCATTCAGTTGTGTCTGACTCTTTGCAACCCTATAGGCTGTAGCCTGCCAGGCTCCACTGTCCACAGTATTTTCCAGGCAAGAATATTGGAGTGGATTGTCATTCTCTTCTCCAGGGGATTTTCCTGACCCAGGTATTGAACCCAGATCTCCTCCATTGCAGGAGGATTTTTGAGTTTGCTGAGGGTTAAATGTGATAAAGCATGAAAAGTATTTAGCTTAGTTCCAGGTGTTTATTTCAAATAAAAAATTTGAGTTATTAATGTTATAGTTTTGCTGTGTTATTTCTTTTGATTTCTGTGGATACTGACTAGTTAATTCTAATTCTTCCTATATCACTGAAATTATAATTTAAAAATTATACATTTAACAAAAAGCATCATTTTTATGTCTGTATTATATATGCACATATACAAATGTATTGCATCCATATATTTTGTTCTCTATATTTTCTACCTTTTTAATGAGAGCTCAATTTTCCATCTGTTCATTGTCATATTAAATTTAGAGAGAGACAATTTGCCTGTGTACTGCTTCTTTCACTGTATCTTCATTTGACCTGAAAATCTATTATCAAAAGCTGTACAAATTGAATCATTAGACTGACTTTAACAGCATATTTTAGTTCAATTGCAGTATCTCCATTGCCTCTGAAAGCAGTTAAATTGAAAAGAAATCATGCCTTAATACTTTATGAACATGTAGTTTCTTGTCAAGCCAACATATTATCAACTTACTTCAAAGAGTGAAACAAAACTACCAGAACAGATTCATCTCTATCTTGAAGCCTCACTTCAGTAGTTTGGCTAGAGTTCTGATCTCCAAATGCTCCATCACAATGGCCTCCAGTAGAGGCTATTCTGTTTCTTCCAGTGAATCGCTGTTCAGTGACTCTGACAAAGAATAACTTTCAGTAGTTGTCATCTTAGTGCTGCAACAATGCGTATGTCCTTTGCCACTCTGCAAGTACAAAGCAATGTTTATGTACCAGTTATCTGATGAGCTGCTGAATTAGCCAGTTTTGTAAATTGTAAATATTGTAGCTTAATCTTTTAACATCTGTTTGACCTTGGATGGAGTCCTTAACTCTCTAAGCTTCAGTACTGTCTTCAATAAAATAGAGTTAATAAATTGTACCTTCAGCTTATGAGAATTATCTAAGTCAACCTTAACTCTCTAATACTTGATATGTGCCAAGTCCTGCTTCCTCTCCACTTAAATCTCTCAGCATTTCAACATTCCTCTGCGTTTAACTCTTGTTGAAGATGATAGTTCTTATGACTTGGAAATTCCTTATCTGTGAGAGAGTTTCATTGAGCTGCAGGACTCTGTCTTCTACTAGCAGTATTTGGACTCCTCAGTTCACTTCACTGAGTATTTTGCAGTCTACTGAAATATTTGTTCTTGCAGTTATGGAACTTTCCCACAAAATATGTAAAGAGATCAATATAAAATTGATAAACTAAATATAAACCTGGAAAATGCACTGTAACCCTACCTAAATTGTCAGCAACAGTTTACCTAGAAAGACAGTGAGCTTGACAGAGAAAAATTAAAAAAATAAATAAATAAAATTTAAAAAATCTATATCTATAAAAGGGACATAAATTTGACCATTTATCTTAAAATTGGCAGGGATCATCTATATGTTAACAGAGCATAACAATTCTTATTTGGGGGATATAAAACACTAAGCTCTAAACTCAAGGCCTGAATTTCCTCAGTTCACCATGAGTTGGTTTTCAGTAACTTTTTCCAAGTTATCAGTTCAGTTCATTCATGTCTGACTCTTTGCGACCCCACGAATTGCACCACACCAGGCCTCCTTGTCCATCACCAACTCCTGGAGTTTACTCAAACTTACGTTCATTGAGTCAGTGATGCCATCCAGCCATCTCACCCTCGGTCGTCCTCTTCTCCTCCTGCCCCCAATTCCTCCCAGCATCAGAGTCTTTTCCAATGAGTCAATTCTTTGTATGAGGTGGCCAAAGTACTAGAGTTTCAGCTTTAGCATCATTCCTTCCAAAGAAATCCCAGGGCCGATCTCCATTAGAATGGACTGGATGGATCTCCTTTGCAGTGCAAGGGACCCTCAAGAGTCTTCTCCAACACCACAGTTCAAAAGCATCAATTCTTTGGCGATCAGCTTTCTTCACAGTCCAACTCTCACATACCATACATGACCACAGGAAAAACCATAGCCTTGACTAGACGGACCTTGGTTGGCAAAGTAATGCCTCTGCTTTTCAGTATGCTATCTAGGTAGGTCATAACTTTCCTTCCAAGAAGTAAGCGTCTTTTAATTGCATGGCTGCAGTCACCATCTGCAGTGATTTTGGAGCCCCCCAAAATAAAGTCTGACACTGTTTCCACTGTTTCCCCATCTATTTCCCATGAAGTGATGGGGCCGGATGCCATGATCTTCGTTTTCTGAATGTTGAGATTTAAGCCAACTTTTTCACTCTCCTCTTTCACTTTCATCAAGAGGCTTTATAGTTCCTCTTCATTTTCTGCCATAAGGGTAGTATCATCTGCACATCTAAGGTTATTGATATTTCTCCCAGCAATTTTGATTCCAGCTTGTGCTTCTTCCAGCCCAGCATTTCTCACGGTGTATTCTGCATATATGTTAAATAAGCAAGGTGATAATAGACAGCCTTGACGTACTCCTTTTCCTATTTGGAACCAGTCTGTTGTTCCACATCCAATTCTAACTATTGTTTCCTGACCTGCATATAGATTTCTCAAGAGGCAGGTCATGTGGTCTGGTATGCCCATCTCTTTCAGAATTTTCCACAGTTTCTTAAGATCCACATAGTCAAAGGCTTTGGCATAGTCAATAAAGCAGAAATAGATGTTTTTCTGGAACTCTTTTGCTTTTTTGATGATCCAGGAGATGTTGGCAATTTGACCTCTGGTTCCTCTGCCTTTTCTAAAACTAGCATGAACATCTGGAAGCTCACAGTTCACGTATTGCTGAGGCCTGGCTTGGAGAATTTTGAGCATTACTTTACTAGCATGTGAGATGAGTGCAATTATGTGGTAGTTTGAGCACTCTTTGGTGTTGCCTTTCTTTGGGATTAGAATGAAAACTGACCTTTTCCAGTCCTGTGGCCACTGCTGAGTTTTCAAAATTTGCTGGCATATAGAGTGCAGCTCTTTCACAGCATCATCTTTCAGGATTTGAAATAGCTCCACTGGAATTCCATCACCTCCACTAGCTTTGTTTGTAGTGATGCTTTCTAAGGCCCACTTGACTTCACATTCCAAGATGTCTGGTTCTAGATTAGTGATCACACCATT
>SJYW01052849.1:71991-114821 GCA_006410735.1 Raphicerus campestris | reverse complement strand
TTTAAGCCAACTTTTTCACTTTCCTCTTTCACTTTCATCAAGAGGCTTTATAGTTCCTCTTCATTTTCTGCCATAAGGGTAGTATCATCTGCACATCTAAGGTTATTGATATTTCTCCCAGCAATTTTGATTCCAGCTTGTGCTTCTTCCAGCCCAGCATTTCTCATGGTGTATTCTGCATATATGTTAAATAAGCAAGGTGATAATAGACAGCCTTGACGTACTCCTTTTCCTATTTGGAACCAGTCTGTTGTTCCACATCCAATTCTAACTATTGTTTCCTGACCTGCATATAGATTTCTCAAGAGGCAGGTCATGTGGTCTGGTATGCCCATCTCTTTCAGAATTTTCCACAGTTTCTTAAGATCCACATAGTCAAAGGCTTTGGCATAGTCAATAAAGCAGAAATAGATGTTTTTCTGGAACTCTTTTGCTTTTTTGATGATCCAGGAGATGTTGGCAATTTGACCTCTGGTTCCTCTGCCTTTTCTAAAACTAGCATGAACATCTGGAAGCTCACAGTTCACGTATTGCTGAGGCCTGGCTTGGAGAATTTTGAGCATTACTTTACTAGCATGTGAGATGAGTGCAATTATGTGGTAGTTTGAGCACTCTTTGGTGTTGCCTTTCTTTGGGATTAGAATGAAAACTGACCTTTTCCAGTCCTGTGGCCACTGCTGAGTTTTCAAAATTTGCTGGCATATAGAGTGCAGCTCTTTCACAGCATCATCTTTCAGGATTTGAAATAGCTCCACTGGAATTCCATCACCTCCACTAGCTTTGTTTGTAGTGATGCTTTCTAAGGCTCACTTGGCTTCACATTCCAGGATGTCTGGCTCTAGGTGAGTGATCACACCATTGTGATTATTTGGGTTGTGAAGATCTTTTTTGTACAGTTCTTCTGTGTATTCTTGCCATCTCTTCTTAATATCTTCTGCTTCTGTTAGGTCCATACCATTTCTGTCCTTTATTGAGCCCATCTTTGCATGAAATGTTCCCTTGGTATCTCTAATTTTTTTGAAGAGATCTCTCATCTTTCCCATGCTACTGTTTTCCTCTATTTCTTTGCATTGATCGCTGAAGAAGGCTTTCTTGTCTCTCCTTGCTATTCTTTGGATCTCTGCATTCAGATGCTTTTCCCCTTTCCTTTTCTCATTTGCTTTTCACTTCTCTTCATTAATGATGATATTAAAAAAGTACTCCTTCAAATAATACTTGCATCCTATTTGTAGCAACTTCTTTGAAGTCTGTTATTTACATTTTCTAAGCATTTTTTTTCTCTTTACCTAACATCCAGATTCTCATTTGTTTTCTCCCCTCATTAACAGGAAATTAAATACATAATTTCTCTGTCTAGAGTTCAGGGTGGATTGTTAGGTCCTTGTAGGTTGGGTNGTTATTTACATTTTCTAAGCATTTTTTTTCTCTTTACCTAACATCCAGATTCTCATTTGTTTTCTCCCCTCATTAACAGGAAATTAAATACATAATTTCTCTGTCTAGAGTTCAGGGTGGATTGTTATGTCCTTGTAGGTTGGGTTCTCACTAAACCAGAAGTTATCTGGACCCTGTTTAGGGGTTTTTATAGAAGTTTCAGTACATAGACATGATTGATGAAAATACTGGTCATTGAACTCAATCTCCAGTCCCTCTTCCCTCTCCAGAGGTCCAGGTATGAGACTGATGTTCCAACATGCTAATCACGTGGTTGACCCCTCTAGCAACCAGCCTCCATCCAAAAGGAATCTATAGATCCATCAAAAATCATCTCTTATCCTACACTTGTAACACTTTAGAAATTCAAGAGATTTAGGTCTCTGTGTTAAGAACTGGGAAAAATGAACAAATACATATATTTCTTATTGCATCAAACATTAATTGTGGGCTTTTCTTAGTACTTTGACAAAGTGTTAAGTCCTTGAGTTTGTCCATCATTTGCATTAGATCTGGTCTCTATTAGTAAGCACCATTTTGTACCACTCTCACCTGGTCTTGCTATACTGCAGGCACACTAGGTTTTCTGTTTCTGTGCCGCTCCATACCACTATACTCTCTTTACTTTTCATTGTCTTCTTAAAAATCAAATCTATATTTTAAAACAGTTTTAGGTTTATAGAAAAAGTAAGCATAAAGAACAGTTTCCCATATACTTCCTCACCCACTGACATACAGTGTCTATTATTAATATATACATACACATATGTTACAATTAATAAGTCAGTATTACTGACTAAAATCCATAGTTAACACTAGAGTTTACATATCATATCATGTTGGTTCTGACACGTGTATAATACCTGTCTACTGTTACAGTGTCAAATTATCTTGTAGAATATTTCGATTACTCTAAAATTCTCCTGTGCGCCATCACTGCCTTCTTCCCTATTGCCCCTCTGAACTCTTGGCAACCACTGATCTTTTGACTCTCTCCAGGGTTTTGCCTTTTCCAGAATATCACATAATTGCAAATATACAGTATGTAGCCTTTGCAGATTGGTTTTCTTTCATCAATGATTTTCTTTCATTATATGCATTTAAGACTTCTCTATGTCTTTGGAGTATTAATAGTGTATTTCTTTTTGGTACTGAATACTATTCCATTGTCTAGATATACTACAGTTTATTTATTTATCCATTTGCCTGTTGAAGGGCATCTTGCTTGCTTCCAAGTTTCGGCAGTTATGAATAAAGCTGCTGTAAACGTTCATGTGCAGGTTTTTTGTGTGAACGTACATAGTCACCTTCTTTGGATAAACCACAAGGAGTACTGAATCACAAGGAGTTGCTGAATCATGTGGTGAAATGTGTCTTGTTTTATAAGAAACTGCCAAACTGTCTTTCAAAGTGGCTGTACCGTTTTTAATTTTCCACCAGCAATAAATTGGAGTCCTGTTTTTTCATATGCTCACCAGTATTTGACATTCTAAGTGTTCTGGATTTTGGACATTCTCATAGGTGAACTAATCACCATATATAAACTGTAAAGAAAGTGACATCTTTAATACCATCATCAGTAAAGATATTTTTTCTTGGTCTTTTGATCCCTTAGGTGAGTTACCACTAATAATGTCTATGCCTTTGACCTTTTGACCTTTTTTTTTACAGATCATTATAGATAGAAGTGAACAAGACCTTATAGATAAAATAGTGCCATGTTAAACATTTATGCCCTAATGCTCAGGATTTCCTACCAGCAATGCTCTTTCTAAATCCTGTACTGTAAGAGATTTGATTTATGATCTTCTAGACAGGAAATAAAGATATCCAGAGAATATTGTAATCTAATTTTGCTTACCAACACAATACAAATATTTATATATTATTATTATTTAATAATGGCTTCCTTGGTGGCTCAGATGGTAAAGAATCTGCCTGCAATGTGAGAGACCCAGTTTGATCTCTGGGTCCAGAAGATCCTTTGGAGAAAGAAATGGCTGTACCCACTCCAGTACTCTTGACTGGAGAATTCCATGGACAGAGGAGCCTAATAAATTACTTTTAATCAATGTGGATGTGTAGAGAAATTATTAAGAGTATTCTGTGAACAGATCTTAATCTGAGTTCTGCGTATGCTTCTTATATGTTATTATCTTGAAAATGACTCAATACCTTTGTGTTCATTGAACTCATTAATAAAATGTGTGGATTAAATGAATTAATGAATACAAACTAACATAATCACAGCCTCATGTTGTGTCTGTTGACTGTTAACTATTGAACACTATTGCTATTCTCACACCCTATCTTTAATTATGATTACTGCTGATATATATTGTGAGTACACTACATATCACAGTCTAAAGCAGGCCACTACCATCTTACACAGTGGTGGCTGCCGACCAGTAGGGAGCAGTGGGAGATCTTAGTGGCAGTCAACCTGGAAATCAGAGATGTTGGGGAATCTCTTTGGGAACTACCTGGAGCTCATCTCTATGGTGGAAAATTATGACTGCAATTTTCTCTTTGTTTCTAAATTTAATCAAAGTCCCACCTTTTCTGTTTCTAAATTTAATCAAAGTCCCTGTTTTCCTTATTTGTGGAGTCAAGTTAATTGTGATCTAAATTATTCCACCTGAATTTTTACCATATAAGGTAATATCTAAAATGCAAGAAGTCACGCCCATTTGAAAAACATATCCATAAATCAACAGTCTTGTTTTGACATATTCCATGATGTCTTTCCCTCTGGACACTAGAGTAATATATATGGTTTCATCACAATAAATTTCATTTTGATAGAATGGCAGGAGTGGATTCTACAAATGCCTACACCGGAAAATTGTATATTTTCTTCTGAATTGAACACAATCTTAAAAGACAGTAATATTCATAGATTTAATTCTGAATTCCCTGCCCACTTCTCCAAATAGTTATTTTTGTAGATTCAGTTCAGTTCAGTCACTCAGTTATGTCTGATTTTTTGCAACCCCATGGACTGCAGCACAACAGGCTTCCCTGTCCATCACCAACTCCTGAAACTTGCTCAAACTCATGTCCATTGAGTTGGTGATGTCATCCAACCATCTTGTCCTCTGTTGTCCCCTTCTCCTGCCTTCAATCTTTCCCAGCATCAGGGTCTTTTCAAATGAGTTAGTTCTTTGCATCAGGTGGACAAGTATTGGAGTTTCAGCTTCAGCATCGGTCCTTCCAATGAATATTCAGGACTGATTTTCTTTAGGATTGATCTCCTTGCAAATGAAGGGACTCCCAAGAATTTTCTCCAACACCACAGTTCAAAAGCATCAATTCTTTGGCACTCAGCTTTCTTTATGGTCCAACTCTTGCATCCATATGTGACTACTGGTAAAACCATAGCTTTGACTCTACCGACCTTTGTTGGCAAAGTAATGTCTCTGCTTTTTAATATGCTGTCTAGATTTGTCATGGCTTTTCTTCCAAGAAGAAAGACGCTTTTCTTTTAGCGTCTTTAATTTCATGGCTGCAGTCACCATCTGCAGTGATTTTGAAGCCCAAGAAAATAAAGTCTCTTGCTGTTTCCATTGTTTCCCCATCTATTTGCCATGAAGTGATGGGACTGGATGCAATGATCTTACTTTTGAATATTCAAGTTTTAAGCCAGCTTTTTCACTCTCCTCTTTTACTTTCATCAAGATGCTCTTTAGTTCCTCTTCACTTTTGCCATCAGGGTGGTGTCATCTGCGTGTCTGAGGTTATTGATATTTTTATAGATATGTTTATGTATATAATAATGTGAATGTTGACCTTAAAAATATACACTTATCATAAATAATTATTTGTATGCTTAGTTTTCATTTAATATCATGTGAAAGTGTTAGTTGCTCAGTCATGTCTGAATCCTTTGTGATCCATGAACTGTAGCCTTCAGGCTCTTCTCTCCATGCAATTATCCAGGCAAGAATACTGGAGTAGGTAGCCATTCCTTTTTCCAGGAGATCTTCCTGACTCAAAGATCTAATCTGGGTCTCCTGCATTTCGGGCAGATCCTTTACCATCTAAGCCACCAGGGAAGCCCGAGATACTGTGTACCTGCATGTTTATGTTTATTCTCAATTTTTATTCTAATAAGATTTATTGCCATTTATTTAAATTCTGAAAATAATCTGCCATTTAAAAAGTTGATGCTTTTCATTTATATCTATAATTGGAAACACTTTCCATTCTAAAATAGCAAAGATTCCAACAAATGTAGATTCTTCCTTTTCTCTTGATTTTTATTCTAACTTTGTTTTTTCTCTTCTAGTAGTATTTGTGAAAGTGCTATCTTTTATTTTGAACGTGTAACTTTAGAGCAGAGCTTCCAAACTTTGTTCTGCAGAGCATTATTTTTTGCAGAATTTTAATAGATTTTATGTGTCCTATTTTCTCTGGAGTGGAATTAAGTCTGATGGGTTTGATGTACTCCTATTTATTTTTGCTTTATTGCTCTTGCTTGAGGAGACAGGTCCAAAATACATATAGCTAACACCAATGTCAAGGAGTTTATTGTCTTTGTTTGATTCTAGGATTTTATGGTTTTCACATCTTACACTTAATTAAATCTTTAATTCAATTTCAGCACTTTTTTTGGTCTGTTGTCTAGTTTTATTCATTTTCATGTAGCTGTCCAGTTTTTCCAACACCATTTTTGAAAACTTTTTTCAAACACTTGTATTGTTTCCAATTTTTGGCAGTTATGAATAATTCTACTGTTAACATTAGGGCTTAGTTTTTGTGTAAACCTAGGTTCTTATTTCTCTTGGGAAAAATAGAGTTTCTCATTACTATAGGTGAAGGTTTAACTTTAGAATAAACTTCCATAATGACTGTAGCATTTTGCATTCCCATCATAGTACATGGCATATCTCATTGATCTACATGGTCACCAGGACTGGATATTTCACTTAAAATGTTTTTACAAGTAAAAATCTCTCAATTAAGAGAGAGAATATGAATTCAAATTTGCTGTGAATGAAATATATAATGTTTTAGGGTACAAGGTAATGAATCAGTAATTAGCAAATTGTGAAGAATTTTCTTCCTGCCATCCGAATCTATCTTTCATGACCTTGATTTATATCTTGACATATCAACTTGATGATAGCACTCTGGTCAGATAATATACTCTGTGGTTTTAAATAGCCTTTTCCTAATGACTGATCACATTGATGACCCTTTAATGTGTTTGTCATTCATATACCATCTTTGGGTTAAGTGTCTGTTCAAATCTTTTACCCAGTTCTTAACTGGGTCATTTATTTTCTTATTCTTGATCAGTTAACCTGTTAGTATGATCTTGATTTCTCTGGATTAGCTATAATTATGGCCCTGCTGTTTGGCTCTTCATGTCTCATTTTAGACTGTTGTTCAGCAAATAGATTGACTTAACCATTACTAAAGAAATGATTATAGTGAAACGGCCACCATTCATTTATTATTGGTAATTGTAGAATTCTTAAAAGGCTATATCAAAAAAAAGAAAAGATTTCAATCACACCTTACTTAATGGAGCAAACTCAACTAATGAGAACTTAAGGTAATTGCTTTAACTAACCATTTTACAAATGCTTGAGAAGCCAACATAAGTATTGGGAAATGTATTCATATATACACATATATATGCACATTTAAATATATAAACCCCTCAGGCCCTCATAGATAATTTACTCCTTATTTTAAAAATAATTCTAGCAATTTGTGTTTTCGGTTCTTAAGTCGTGGACAAGAAATTTGAATTGAATTGAGGTAGAGACTGCTAAAGGCTGATTCAGTGCTTGTTATGAAGAAAGATTACTTATACTCTTTAAGGGAGATAAATAGATTACAGATACAAGAGTTTTTTTTTTTTTTTTCTTTAAGCAAGCAGTTTGGGGTGAGCCCACTTAAAATTTATATGTAATGCATTCAGTACTTCTGTGCTGCAGCCAGATAATACTTTTTGCAAATGGTGAATGTTAAACATTGAAATTAGTATTAAGCTTAGCAGTCTCTGTTTAATAGAGGAGTGAGTGTAAATCATCTAAAATAATCTCTAAAATATGGATATTGTTTCATAGCTGTTTATGATGATAAAAAGTTAACTAAGTTAGTTCACATTTCTGGAGGCTATAGCCTTCATATGTTACAAATAATTGTCTGACAGGGCTTCCCTGATAGCTCAGTGATAAAGAACCTGCCTGCCAATGCAGGAGACGGGGGTTTGATCCCTGGATCAGGAAGATCCCCTGTAGCAAGGAATGGCAACCCACTCCAGTATTCTTTCTTGGGAAATCCCATTGGCAGAGGAGCCTAGCGGGCTATTGTCCATGGGGTCCCAAAAGAGTCAGACACAACTTAGCGGCTAAACAGCTAATTGTCTGACAAGGTCGTATAAGCCTAATTGTCTGTGTCATAACATTTAAGAAAAAGACTCTCTGCTACATTGGAATAATTTTCATGTTACTATAAGCTACTGATGCTAAAAACAATTAGGATATTAACTTTAAAGTAGCAGAGATATGTTAAAACAAGAAACATTATTATGATAGAAAATAACATATGCTCATGCATATGTAGAGATTTAAAGAACTGCATTTTTAAAATGGCCAAAATATCCTTTCTGCACAGCTCCACTTTTGTATATTATTCTCTGTTTATTTGGATGTCTTGGAAATATCCTGTGCACCTGTTCTGATGCTTCATTGCTATCTCACCTCCTAGTTTCAGGATATCCAGGGAATGCTTTACTGTTGGTTTTAACTTATTCCTATTCATTCTTAGTATTTTGGTAAAATCCAAACTCTTTTCTTTTATATAATGGATCAGTTGTACTTTTTTCTTCTGTATTTTTTTCAGTTTCAAGTTGTGATTTTCAGTACCATTATGACATATTCTTTTATTTAATTTCCCAGCTCCTTCAAAGAGCTAGACAGTTTCAAGAAAAAAGAACTTGGGATTTTGATTTAGTAATTAGAATTTCAAATAAGTCACAATGCTTCCTCTCTTTCATAATAAGTAAATATTGCAGATAATTGCATATATCTTATTTCTTATAAATAATCTTTCCAACTTTAACTTCAGTGAATTCTCTAAGAGTGACAGAAATAGAAATTACTCATGAATCACCATGCTGCTGCTACTGCTAAGTCACTTCAGTTGTGTCTGACTCTCTGCGACCCCATAGACGGCAGCCCACCAGGCTCTCTGTCCCTGGGATTCTCCAGGCAAGAATACTAGAGTGGGTTGCCATTTCCCTCTCCAATGCATGAGTGCATGCTAAGTCTCTTCAGTCGTGTTGGACTCTGTGCAACCCCATGGACAACAACCCACCAGGCTTCTCTGACCACAGGATTCTCCAGGCAAGAACACTGGAGTGGGTTGTCATTTACTTCTCCAGAGAATCACCGTACATCTAAATAAAAATGACCTCCTGGTTAACAGAGGTCATTTGAATTAATTGTACTTTTAACATGAATGCAATACTCATCTTTTTATTGGCAGGTAATTAATCAATATGTATCAAATTATGAAGAATTTTATCCCTGCCAACTACTTCTGACTTGTTTGACCCTTATCTATGTCTTTGTTGTACTAACTTAAATTCAAATAATTTGCTGTCTTGAGTTAAATATGTTACTTCAATGGAAATATTCAAATAAGCAATAGGAATTTTAGAGTTAAATATATTCATTCCCAAACCTGAAGCTTCAGCCCTACATGTCAAATTGTTGGTACTTTATGGCAAAACACTTAGCTGTGATCATTTGTAGCTTTCTCAATAAAATCCCAGAGCTCATCTCTAGGAAGAACATGTGGTTAAAGCAAAAGGGATGGAGGGATGAAAGATGTTAAAAAATTGCTTAGCTGAGTCTGACATTTTACTTTTTAAATATTAATTATACTGTGGGCTTCTTCCTATTTACATACCTAAGTGTTTGCTTGGGACATAAATGGTACTAAATTGTCTTGAGAAAGCCATAGAGCAGCTTTGTTAGATAAAATTTCTTGCAGCTGGTAATTTTTGGCAATTAATATTATGAATGCTAATGCATTGGGGAGAAGGGAAGGCACTTCCAGGATGCCACTTATCTCTATAAAACGAAAGAAAATGTCAGAAGTGGTGAGCCTGCTGAGAGTATTACTTCTGGGAAGGAAATAGATAGCAAATGTTAAAATTATCATATTTATGGACAGGCTAGAATTTTAAGACTGGGATATCTGATAAATAGTTTAGTAAACAGCATTTATTGTAAATATTTTAAATGTTTGTTTTGGATTATTTAGTATTAACAATAAAGGTATTTTTAAAAGTTATATTTAATATATTACTGGCCCAAAATTCTCACAGAAATTAGGTCATTTGATTATGTCAGTAATTGGTGAGGAATTAGGGGCAATTCATTCGATGCTATAGGGTTAACTAGAGATAAACACTAAAATGGTATATGTACTAGATACAGATGAGCTTGATAGATAAAAATGTAAAAGTCTAGAGTTACGAGAAGCAAAGTATCATCAAATCTATTGAAATCTACTACTTAGGTATTAGAATTGTCATCACGTATTTCAAACTATTTACATTCTCTTACACTTTCCAAGAGAAAGTATAAAGTAGCTATTCTATCACAGCTCATTAGGCAATATGATTTAAACTAGACTAACTCTTCACTGGAAAGAATGTAGGAGGAGATCAGTAAGAAGCATTATTAGCATATGAGTTGTTTACAATTCAGAAATGAAAATAAATTATATCATTTTGTACATTTTTATTTATGATTTGAGGAACTCTGCATTTCAGCTTATACTAGTTACTCTATGGTTTCAGATTGCCAGGTAAAGTAATTTCATAAGAACTTAGGAAATATATAGTGTAAAATGTCTTGGATTATATTTTTGACCCAGATGTAGACCTAAATTATACTGACTATGAGAAAATAGCATTTTAATTAGTAAGGAGAATATTTTATGTTAAAAAATAGTAATAGGAATAAATATATTTTATGTAGCCATTTTTCTATGCACACAAGGAATGTTACTAATGTTAATGCTACTAAAATAAGCATTTCTAACTTTGTATGACAGTCTAAATCTTCAGTTTCAGTTATTTTGCCCCATAATGCCCACAAGTACATTCACAAGGGGTATGTCATGTATGCTAATTTTTGTCTGTTAAATATAGTCGCTGTTTAAAGAAAACATAAGAAAAGTAATATATTAAGAAAAATCCTTCCTCTTTTTAATTTAATTAATCATCTTTATTAAACATCTGCTTTTTATCTTCAGNGGCAGGTCAGGTGTTCTGGTATTCTCATCTCTTTGAGAATTTTCCACAGTTTATTGTGATCCACACAGTCAAAGGCTTTGGCATAGTCAATAAAGCAGAAATAGATGTTTTTCTGGAACTCTCTTGCTTTGTCAATGATCCAGTGGATGTTGGCAATTTGATCTCTGGTTCCTCTGCCTTTTCTAAAGCCAGCTTGAACATCTGGAAGTTTGCTGTTCCCCTCAGTTTACCATAAATCATCTTAACAACTTTACAAAACATGTTTACTTAGTTTGTGTTTCCTAGATACAGAGCCTGAGTTGTTGATTCTTATACAAGTGATTGATGAGGGAAGGCTCACCGTTGAAACCTGTAAGGGGACAAAGGAAGAAAGATAAGGAAAGAAGTTATGAGTTCAGCTAAAGTTCATAAGAAGCTCTGCAAGATAAAGTACCACCATAAAATTGTCATACCTTGAGGCAAGGGGCCAACTTTTTGTACTCTTAACTCAATTAGCCATTGACTTTTACTGCTCTTGTGAGAGGGTATAACTTCCTAGGCATTTCTTGGTAAGTGACTCCTCTAGGTCATTGTCAGAAAGGGGAAACTATGAACCATCAGCAGACAGCACTCTCAAAAGTTAGGGGTTAGGTGCACTGTCCCAGCAGAGGGGTAGTGCAGAGCACCAGGAGCATTTGACCACCTACCCACTCTCAGTTTTCATATGTGTATATGGGGAGCAGTCCTTGGAGGGAAAATGTGAATGTTAATCAGAAAGATGCCAGAGTAACCATCAAAATTATATCCTTTTTTTGTGCATCATATTTCAGAGTTATCTGACAATTATCCAGCTAGGAAATGGGACCCAGAATACACTCATTTGATACTTTTTTTTTTTTTTACAATGAAAAGTGATGTGCTCATGATAAAACAGATCTGGACTCCTTGAAGTCCCCTTCCTAACAAAACGGTATCAGCTCAAAGTCTTGATCCTGAATTGGAAATACATTGTCCTAGAGCCGTAACACTAGATCTTCAAGGAGATAGACCTGCCAGTTTTCAAAGGAATGAGAATTACAAATGAGAGAGAATTCCCATATTCTCTTATATCTTCTCCAGACATTAAACATATTTAAGTAGGATCACAACATTCAACTTAATGTGACTATAGAATCAAAAAACTTAAATTGAGATAAACTTTATAAAGTTCCCCTCACTAAAGTTGTACCATTCCCATACTGAAAGCAAAGTCCACCAGATATTAGACAGCCATTTTTGTTTTTTAAATATGACCCTTTCCATTGAATTCTTTCAAAGACTATCTCATATTTCTACTGGCTCATCCACATGGTACTTTGTGTCCTTTGCTGTTTTGTTAATTTTGATTGAGTTCGTTTCTTCTTAGAACTTTTTTTTCTGTATAATTTAATAAAATTAAATATTGTACCATTTTAAAAATGTGAATGTATTTTCCATTTACAGTCATTACAAAATATTGGCTATTTTTATATTCTATAATTTTTATTTTCTTTAACTTTCATTTTGTTCTTGAAAGTGTCTTAGAGCATTTTTATAATCTTTGTATTTTTTTATAATTATATCTCTTTATATATACTTATACTTTAATAATTGATACAGTTGATAATTCCAGATCCAAGTTTGTTTGGATTTAATTCTATGTTTGTTCTTGCTGGCTTTCATAGTTGTAACTTCCCACATCTGTTTATAAGCTTTCTGGTTGTATTTTATTATAGTATATGGATATTCTGAGGGACCTTAGATGAAGATACTTCCTTAGGAAAAATTATTTCCTTCTATATATATATATATATATGATTTATTTTTAATTGGAGGATAATTGCTTTACAATAATGTTAATTTCTGCCATACATCAACGTGAATCAGTCATAGGTATACATATGTTCTCTCCGTCTTGAACCATTTGTTTCTTCAAGGTGCACTTCCAACTCAAGACCATTTTAGATCAATTTCTTACACTGTGCTTTCAATAACAACAGAGATTACATAAAAATTAAACTTGAAATATATATAATGGCAAAGTTGTAATTACATGTGTTCATGTGATCTTTTTTCATGAAGGTGTGGTGATGAAATGGAGGAAGGAAAGGGGCATTTTTACTAGTCAGAGGTGAGGTCAGATCAACAGGATTGTTTGTACCCTCCCATTGCTGGAAGGTATATTGTGTTTCTTTTACCCAGCCCATTTATCAAGAAGAAAATTTTTTCAAAAGTTTCAGCTTAAATAGTTACAATTGTAACTATAGATCAATACACATTAGATTCACTTCTTTTTTTTTTACTAGTTTTCTATGGCTGCTATAACAAATTAATGCAAACCTGGTGGCTTAACACAACAGAAATTCATCATCTTACATTTCTGGATGTCAGAAATCAAAAACAGGTCTCACTGAGCTCAAATCAAAGTGTTAGCAGGACTGCATTTATTTATGAAGGATCTAGAATAATAATTTGCTTTTTTTTCCTTTGCTTTTTTTCTATTTTCCTGCTTCTACAGGTCCTCACATGCCATGGCTCATGGTCCTCTTTCATCTTCAAATCAGGAATGCAGTTTGGATGCTCACATTACATCATTTCCAGTCACTCCAATCTTGCTTCATTATCACATCTTCTCTAACATGGATTTACCTGCCTCTGTTGTCACCATATCAGGAACTATCTAGATAATCTAGAATATGATCCTCTCTTACATTTAGCTAATTCATAAATTTCATCTCATAAACTTCATTTGTGACTTTAATCTCCCTTTACCATATGATCTCAAATACTCATTGGGTCAAAGGATTAGGATGAGAACATCTTGGTTGGGGGGGAGCATTATTCTTTCCATCATAATATTAATATTTAAAGGAACTAATTTTGTTATAAAGTTATATGTGGCCAGTTTATAATTTCTATGTCTAAATAATTAGTGATTTTTTTTTAAATCATAAAAAATAACATAATTTGAATCTGCTCCATCCTAGTAACTTTCTTTTCCTTGAAGTATATTATATACACGAACAAATAATGACTCCATCAAATCAAATATAATGTTTTTTCTAGTGTTGATCACTTTGATACTGAACTATGCCAGTGTACTAGTGGGATAATATACATCTTGGGCAAATCATTGTATATATTTTAAACTTTATACACTGAAGTTGGCTTAAAGCTCAACATTCAGAAAACTAAGGTCATGGCATCTGGTCCTATCACTTCATGGCAAATAGATGGGAAAACAGTGGAAACAGTGTCAGACTTTAATTTGGGGGGCTCCAAAATCACTGCAGATGATGATTGCAACCATGAAATTAAAAGACACTCCTTGGAAGGAAAGTTATGACCAACCTAGATAGCATATTCAAAAGCAGAGATGTTACTTTGCCAACAAAGGTCTGTCTAAGGCTTTGGTTTTTCCAGTGGTCATGTATGAATCTGAGAGTTGGACTATGAAGAAGGCTGAGTGCCAAAGAATTGATGCTTTTGAACTGTGGTGTTGGAGAAGACTCTTGAGAGTCCCTGGACTGCAAGGAGATCCAACCAGTCCATCCTAAAGGAGATCAGTTCTGGGTGTTCATTGGAAGGACTGATGCTAAAACTGAAACTCCAAAGTTTGGCCACCTCATGCAAAGAGTTGACTTATTGGAAAAGATTCTGATGCTGGGAGGGATTGGGGGCAGGAGGAAAAGGGGATGACAGAGGATGAGATGGCTGGGCGGCATCACTGACTCGATGGACNTATTCTGAGGGACCTTAGATGAAGATACTTCCTTAGGAAAAATTATTTCCTTCTATATATATATATATATATGATTTATTTTTAATTGGAGGATAATTGCTTTACAATAATGTTAATTTCTGCCATACATCAACGTGAATCAGTCATAGGTATACATATGTTCTCTCCGTCTTGAACCATTTGTTTCTTCAAGGTGCACTTCCAACTCAAGACCATTTTAGATCAATTTCTTACACTGTGCTTTCAATAACAACAGAGATTACATAAAAATTAAACTTGAAATATATATAATGGCAAAGTTGTAATTACATGTGTTCATGTGATCTTTTTTCATGAAGGTGTGGTGATGAAATGGAGGAAGGAAAGGGGCATTTTTACTAGTCAGAGGTGAGGTCAGATCAACAGGATTGTTTGTACCCTCCCATTGCTGGAAGGTATATTGTGTTTCTTTTACCCAGCCCATTTATCAAGAAGAAAATTTTTTCAAAAGTTTCAGCTTAAATAGTTACAATTGTAACTATAGATCAATACACATTAGATTCACTTCTTTTTTTTTTACTAGTTTTCTATGGCTGCTATAACAAATTAATGCAAACCTGGTGGCTTAACACAACAGAAATTCATCATCTTACATTTCTGGATGTCAGAAATCAAAAACAGGTCTCACTGAGCTCAAATCAAAGTGTTAGCAGGACTGCATTTATTTATGAAGGATCTAGAATAATAATTTGCTTTTTTTTCCTTTGCTTTTTTTCTATTTTCCTGCTTCTACAGGTCCTCACATGCCATGGCTCATGGTCCTCTTTCATCTTCAAATCAGGAATGCAGTTTGGATGCTCACATTACATCATTTCCAGTCACTCCAATCTTGCTTCATTATCACATCTTCTCTAACATGGATTTACCTGCCTCTGTTGTCACCATATCAGGAACTATCTAGATAATCTAGAATATGATCCTCTCTTACATTTAGCTAATTCATAAATTTCATCTCATAAACTTCATTTGTGACTTTAATCTCCCTTTACCATATGATCTCAAATACTCATTGGGTCAAAGGATTAGGATGAGAACATCTTGGTTGGGGGGGAGCATTATTCTTTCCATCATAATATTAATATTTAAAGGAACTAATTTTGTTATAAAGTTATATGTGGCCAGTTTATAATTTCTATGTCTAAATAATTAGTGATTTTTTTTTAAATCATAAAAAATAACATAATTTGAATCTGCTCCATCCTAGTAACTTTCTTTTCCTTGAAGTATATTATATACACGAACAAATAATGACTCCATCAAATCAAATATAATGTTTTTTCTAGTGTTGATCACTTTGATACTGAACTATGCCAGTGTACTAGTGGGATAATATACATCTTGGGCAAATCATTGTATATATTTTAAACTTTATACACTGAAGTTGGCTTAAAGCTCAACATTCAGAAAACTAAGGTCATGGCATCTGGTCCTATCACTTCATGGCAAATAGATGGGAAAACAGTGGAAACAGTGTCAGACTTTAATTTGGGGGGCTCCAAAATCACTGCAGATGATGATTGCAACCATGAAATTAAAAGACACTCCTTGGAAGGAAAGTTATGACCAACCTAGATAGCATATTCAAAAGCAGAGATGTTACTTTGCCAACAAAGGTCTGTCTAAGGCTTTGGTTTTTCCAGTGGTCATGTATGAATCTGAGAGTTGGACTATGAAGAAGGCTGAGTGCCAAAGAATTGATGCTTTTGAACTGTGGTGTTGGAGAAGACTCTTGAGAGTCCCTGGACTGCAAGGAGATCCAACCAGTCCATCCTAAAGGAGATCAGTTCTGGGTGTTCATTGGAAGGACTGATGCTAAAACTGAAACTCCAAAGTTTGGCCACCTCATGCAAAGAGTTGACTTATTGGAAAAGACTCTGATGCTGGGAGGGATTGGGGGCAGGAGGAAAAGGGGATGACAGAGGATGAGATGGCTGGGCGGCATCACTGACTCGATGGACATGAGTTTGAGTGAACGCCGGCCAGGAGTTGGTGATGGACAGGGAGGCCTGGCGTGCTGCAATTCATGGGGTCACAAAGAGTCAGACATGACTAAGTGGCTGAACTGAACTGATACACTGAAGCTTAAAATTTCATACCTATTGTTAGTCAATCAGATACTAGTAGTCAATTTAATCTGCTATAAAACTGTTCAACTTGTTTTTAGTAAATCAGTATGAATTGTAAATGTTATATAATCATAGATTCTTTTCAGAGTTTTGTCCCAAAGCAAGTTTCCTTGCTTCAGAAGTGGAAAGGGTATCTGGAGTCCAGAATATAAGCACTTCTGTCTCACTCTACTGCTAGCATCCACAATTTAGTAATCATATGTTTTTGTCTATATTGATCCTCTAACTGGCCACCCATCTCTCATGGTTACCTCCCAAATCTTATTTTCGGTGCATACTATTGAATGATCCTTTAAAATAGCCTGAACAATCCTATAAAACAGTCAGGTTCCAATCATTCCTGTGTTTCAAACCATGCAGAGGATCCATATTTCAGAAAGAGGCAAGCCAGAGTGTTTAAAATGTTATTGTATATGTTTCCCACATCTCTGACCATGTCTCCCACTATCCTTCCCTCACCTAATCCACTCCATAGTCCCTGGCTTTATGTTGATTCCTCAGACCTTCAGCTCTCCAGTTATATTCCTCTCTTAAGAAGGCTTTCTCTCTGATTGGGCTGCCCTTCCTCCATATAACTGCTTGATCAACTTTTTGACATCTTTCAGGTCTCTGCTCCACTATCCCCTTGTCAGTCAGTGTTTTTCTGAGTATTCTGTTTAAAATTGCAACCCCATTCCATTTTTTTTAAACCTAATTCCTTTCACTCTTTTGTATTATGTTTCTATAACATTTATTTTTCTAACTAGTTCATGTTTAATGCTTAGCAGTCCTGCGTGAAGAATACAGAGACCTACCTACTATGAATATAAATATTTTAACTGTTTTAAATCAAGGTAAAAATTGTTAAATAAAATACATTTCATTCCTCCCCCTTGATAATGAGAGAGTCATTTCCTAGGCAAGTTGATGAGAAGTCTAGGTGTCCCCAAGGAGAGAGGGGTCTGGAATTCTCAAGGAATTATGAAATGGTCAAAGAGACCGAAAAGTTTGACTGAGAAAGGGGAGTTCAGTCCACACGCTTTGCTCATTTCTGGCCGGTCCCCAAAGGAGACATTGAGTGCCTCTTGGCATTGGCAGGTCAGTATAAACCCCCAACAGGTTTCTGCCATGAGCCGTATGAGATCACCGTGGAACCGCAGAGCAGGGCTCCTTACTTGCTTCGCGCAGCGCATGTCATTGATTCACACAAGCACACCGCAGAGTTAGTAAAGCACAGCAGAAAACGTGTTCACTAAGAGAACAAAGAACTAGAGCTCCAAGCATCCTTACCTTGTCCTGAAGGATCCCGGACGAGCCCCCAAGATGAAAGGTTGTTATTGAATCATGATGCCGGGATTCTTGGCCCCCAGAGGAGAAGAATTCAATCCGGGGCCAGAGACAAGGATTGATCGCTCAGAGCTTTTGTGTAATGAAGTTTTATTAAAGTATAAAGGAGATAGAGAAAGCTTCTGACATAGGCTTCAGAAGGGGGCAGAAAGAATGCCCGCTTGCTAGTGTTAGCAATGGAGTTATATACTCTCCAATGAATCCAAAGAATGTCTGGAGGTTGTAAAAACCTCACCAGACTTACTCTCATAATTTACATTAGCCAGAAGGTTTAATCCAGAGACTGTCCTCAGGCAGAATACATTGTTGTTATATAATCCTAAGGAATGTAGAGAAGGAAAAAAAGTTTGTCCTTTCTTCCTCCTTGAGAATTCCAGACCCCTCTCTCCTTGAGGACCCCTAGACTTCTTATCAACCTGCCTAGGCATTGACTCTCTCAATAAGTTTAAGCATTCTTGAAGTCTGGTTTTGCACTTAAAGTAGTAGACTACTCTGTGTTCCAGCTCCTAGCTCAAATTTTGAACCCCGTATTGTCCCTGTTCAGGCCCCATTCCTCACCACGAGTACACCTATGTTCTTCCTAGACAATAAGTCAAAGCTTTGAGTTATACTTGCAGTACACAGGAACCCTTGGCTCCTTGGTCTCTATATCTCCCCTTGTGAAATGTGCAGTTGATTTATGTCAGCATCTTTTAATCTATTTTGTCACTGATTTATCTCTAGTGTCTAGGATAATGCTCATCACACTGTACATGTTCAACAAGTATCTACTGAGTGATGAGCAAAGTGTTTGACTCTGAAAAGGCCCTCAATATAAGTTAATTTCCTTTCTGCTTTTCTCCATGAGCTTCTGGCTTCTGTAAAGGTCCACTTCTAAGTATTGAGAATAGGCTAAAAGTATTTGTTTTATTCTGCAGGTAATGATGCTCTATTATATCATTCTGAAATAGGAAAAAATGTACCATTGTAAATATTCATAACTGATTGTTGAAAGAAAGTTTTTGATCAGAAGGTTCTACCAATTTCCAAGGTTTCTAAAAGGAAGGGGGAGACATACAGAAATGCTGAAGAAAGATCAAGAGATACAAACTAAGATTTGACAACACACTTATTCTACTCTTTGGGTTATGGCATGTGATGCATCTAGAGTGCACAATTTAAACAAACCTCCAGCAGTTAGGTTTTGCAAGTACTGACTCTGTACTCTCACAGCTCTGAGAGCAAGCTCTCCTTTCAGTTTTGTTCCCTGGGCACTTTACTAGCCACACTCTTGTCCTGGCCCATGTGGTTTATCCATGTGTACCTGCATGCCCCTGCAAATTATAGAAATCCTTTTTTCAGGTTGTATTCAATCTCTTAATAATATCAGCATCTCTACTGATTATAATTGTGCACATGTAGCATTTCCAATTCAACTTAATTTTCTTCATCTGTAAAATATGCATAATAAATCAACCTGACCAGGGATATTTGAATGATTTAAGGTAGGTAAAGGTATTACACAATTAATATGTGTGGTTTCCTTATCTTGTGTTTATTTTTATTTTTTGAACTAGAACTTTAGAAATTTGTATTTTGACAAATTAGAGTGAGTCTGGAACCATTTATCTTTCATTACAGAATTAACTTTATTTATTTTAAATAATTAAATGCTAATTATCCCAAAGCAAAGTAACTGTTTTATTATAAAATTAAAGTATTAGATGTGTATGAAATTATTCTTTTTATCTAAAATTATTATATTTTCTAGAAAATTATTTTCCCAATGGTCATATTTGAATGTATAGATAGTGAAAGTTTTATCTAAAAGGGTGATTTACTACAAAGAGAAACAAATAGATTCAATATAAAGTCAGCCTGAGTAGCTTTTATAAATGAGAATTGCCAAAATACTTATACATGCTCATAAAAATATGCACTTAATATGGGAACACGGGAGTAAAGGTGCAGGTTTGAGGTTAATATTTTATTCTTATATTTTCCTTGTAAGATAAACATCTTTAATTCTTACCCCCTCTTTTGATAGCATTTGCTTATGTTAGCTTAGTGTCAATCTGAGTGGTAAATCCTTTTTATTTTAAGCATTTTGCTAAATTATTTATAGTAATTATATGGTTTAATCATGAATGAATTAAGCATATTATTGCTGGATTTGCCAAAATAGAATATAGAACACTAGAAATTCCCTTGAATAGCCTGAACAACTAGTACCTATTGAGAGACAAAAGAAATATAATTAGAAACATACCCTTATGGAAGTGTGTTATTATTATTACTGGTTTAAATAATTCAATGATTTTTCCAAGAATGATCTTTTTCACAAAAAGACACTCATAATAAGATTAATTATGGAAACCAGCTGTACTTTTAAAACTAATGTATTTCAAAGGGAAAAAGAAGAGTCAGTATCTTCCTCTGCTTTCTCTCTCCACTGAAAGACAGTTTTAAGAATCACTTGTTGTGCAAGTAGAGGTATTTCATAGCAAGTTGTTCGGAAAGCTGGCTAACTAGCTCCCAGAGAGACTGCCGTGTTATAGATATGAGAATCACAAGGTCTCTTTCAGTTTGGAGGTAAATTTCATGTCCACATCATTTCCATGATGCTGGAACACTTAATATATGAGGGTAATGTAAGAACCATTGTTTCTTGTTATCTTAATTTAGCAACAACTGAAAGGTAGACAAAGCTAATAAACAGAGAGAATTTATCAAATGTTCAAAAGGAAGTAGTAATGAGTAATAGTAAAAAATATATATAAAAAACCTTAACATTCCTAATACATTGTTTTGAAACAGATATTTTTTTCTAGGGAGAAGGTATCTCCAGTGACTCAGCAGTAAAGAATCTGCCTGCAGTGCAGGAGCCACAGGGAACACATTCAATCCCTGGCAACCCACTCCAGTATTCTTTCCTGGAGAATCCTATGGACAGAGGAGCCTGGTGGGATACAGTCCATAGGATCACAGAGAGTCAGACAGGACTAAAGCTACTGAGCATGCATGTACACACTTATTTTTCAATCATAATATGCATAAAATTGTAAAGAAAAGCATATTTACTATTATCATTCACATGTGCACAGGTTATGACTGGGACAAAATTCACAAAAACTTCAACTTAGCTTTAATTTCCTAAAATGATCCCTAGTTAATGTTGCCAGCAAACAGTTCCTTAGCAAGTTCTTAGTTAACCTCATGAACCCCTGTATGAGCCCAACTTCTGATTAACTTTTAGTAAGTACTCGTATGCTAATATGGCTGGTTATGTGTAACTATTTTATACACTATGATAAAGGGTTATATGTACTATGTAACATAGTTTCATTTTCTAAACAATTATATCTTCAATTCAGTCACTCAGTCATGTCTGACTCTTTGTCACCCCATGGACTGCAGCATGCCAGGTTTCCCAGTCCATCATCAACTCCTGGAGCTTGCTCAGACTCATCATATCCATCCAATCGGTGATGCCATCCAACCATCTCATCTTCTGTCGTTCCCTTCTCCTCCTGCCTTCAGTATTTCTTAGCATTAGGGTCTGTTCCAATGAGTCAGTTCTTCACATCAGGTGGCCAAAGTATTGGAACTTCAGCTGCAGCATCTGTCCTTCCAATGAATATTCAGAACTGATTTCCTTTAGGATTGACTAGTTTGATCTCCTTGCAGTTCAACGGTTTCTAGTCTTATACTTATTTTATAAAAGAAGTATGTACTTTTTCATGTTCAAGTTAAACTTCATCTAAGGGCACACAGTTAATGAGAGACAAAGTCAGAATTATAACTCATCTGCTCAACAATAGAAAGATGTGCTAAATTGCTTCATACTTATCTCAATTGCCCTGTCACCTACCCCAATTTGACTATTTAAGAAAACTTTGTAAGATCCTGATCCTGAAACCTGGATCTGTATAGCTTTCATATCTCTGACCATTTGATACCTATGTAGGACTCATCCTGATCAGAAGTAGAAAGTTTTAAGGGCTTAGACTGCCTCTTTGAATTTCAGCATCAAAGCTTTCCTTTTTTTTGTACTCTAGATCTGACTGTGCACCTACTTTGTGGGATGTTGCCTTATTTTTAATCATGACCTTATACTTCAGTTTTTCTTTCTGGATTCTAATCTTGGTATCTCTCCCACCCTTGGTACTAAGATACTAAGAAGTGTCCTTATTCTTTGACACCAAAGGGCTTGAATCTTGCTTCTGAGTTCTGATCCCTAGGATGGAGGGACTTCCCGAGTGGCTCAGTAAAAGAAACTGCTTGTCATGAGGAGTCACAGGAGATGTGGGTTTGATCCCTGGGTCGGGAAGTTCCCTTAGAGAAGGGCATGGCAACCCATTTGAGTATTCTTGCCTGGAAACTCTTATGGACAGAGGAGCCTGGCAGGCTACAGCCCATAGGGTCTCAGTCGGACATGACTGAGCATGCATTCACACACTGGGTGGAACCCGAATTTTTTCCTGATGGATTTTTTTAGATGCCTTTCCCCTGCTTTACTTACTCTCGTGCCATCCATTTCTTTGTTGAAAACTTCTTCTCTTGCTGCTACATGTCTTAGAGAATACTACCTGCTGTCTGGGAAAGGCCCTTTAGCTTCCTTAACAGCCTCTTCTTCCAAGTCTAATTCTTTCTTGCCCTCTTTCCTCTGCTCCATTCCACTGTTTTTAATGAGACAATGTCATCATTTTTCTCTAAANATGTCTTAGAGAATACTACCTGCTGTCTGGGAAAGGCCCTTTAGCTTCCTTAACAGCCTCTTCTTCCAAGTCTAATTCTTTCTTGCCCTCTTTCCTCTGCTCCATTCCACTGTTTTTAATGAGACAATGTCATCATTTTTCTTTAAATAAATAAATACAACAAAGCAGGGAAAGCTGCTATTTTTTCATATTTTTAACATGTGTTGGTTGGCTGACTTTTTTTTTTGTCTACCAGTTTTGTTTTTCAATTTTCACAATATGTTATTAATGCTCACTAGTTATTAGCCAGGTCATAACACAGTTTGTATAAATTGTGTTAAAAATATAGTAGTTAAGTCTGTATATAAGTAGACCATACAGATTATGCATGCTTTTAGCCTAGCCCCCTATTGTGTGGTAATTTATAAAAAGACCAACAGTTCACTCACCGACACTGATACAATTAAGACATTTTAAATTAGGAAATGGTAAATGGTAATAATAAGAAAGGCCAACCTAAATGAAACATTTCAAGTCTTGTATTTATCTGCATATGCATGTAGTAATAAGGTGACATTTGTCCATTACCCATTAAATGTCAGAACAAGTATTATTTTTTAAGTATCATTATCCTTTGAGATTGTCATTATATCAAAATGGGCTTTAGAACATACACAGCAACTATTTTACATAAGGAACTAGTATAAATAGAGTCATATTTTGCTGCTCTAGTACCAAAATGTTCTTATTAACCATAAATGCAGTCTTAAGCAGGATGATTTTGTCTTTTTATGCAAAGAAAATCTCTGTGTATCTGTCCCAGCTAGTAAGTGAAGAAGTGAAGTGGCTCAGTTGTGCCCAACTCTTTGTGACCCTGTGGTCTGTACTCCACCAGGCTCCTCTGTCCATGGGATTCTCCAGAAAAAAATACTGGAGTGGGTTGTCATTTCCTTCTCCAGGAGATCTTCCCAACCCAGGGATCGAACCCGGGTCTCCTGCATTGCAGGCAAATGCTTTATGCCCTGAGCCACCAGTAAGGCTAGTCTCAACCCTTTGGAATGAGAAGCTTAATATAAGTAGAACCTACCATAGGCATTCATTTATTTTAAAAATTACTTATTGGGCCTCTACGATGTTCCATTCATGGAGGATAGAGTGATGGACAGATAAGACGAACATCACTGCTCTCTTAACATTTATGCTGGTGGAATAGTTAAAAAAGGACTGAGACTACCTGTGTTAGAACAAGTTCTTCTACTAAAGACTGTGTGACCGTGGATATAAAACCTGTTTTGCCTCAGCAAAAATATGGAGGCAAAAGCTTGAACTTTTGCCTCTCTGTTTCATTTTTACATTTTTAAAATCCTTAGCTTTATTCTACCACATTGCTTATAGGCTTTATTCACCTGGCAATAAGGTGGTCATATAGCAAGCTTAAGACTCAACGTAATTTATGGTTAGATGAGCCTATGTCTTATATAAGTGCAGAAATTCTAGGGAAGAGAATTTTGGGCCCAGCTCAAGTTAAATGCCTATCTCTGACCTGGTAAACACAACCAGGGGTAGGTATATGCAAGAGTATGTGATTTTTCTTTTTTATGATGGCTATGTGAATGGCAGTGAAGGAGGGTGGTTCTAGGAGATTGAATTGACTCATAGACAGTCTGAAGAGATATCTAATATAAAGAAGATCAGATATTGGGTTGACCAAAAAGGTTGTTAAGGTTTTTCTTTAAGATTTAATGGAAAAAACTCAAATGAACTTTTTGGCCAAACTAATATACATATTGGAGAAGGAAATGGCAACCCACTCCAGTATTCTTGCTTGGAGAATCCCATGGACAGAGGAGCCTGGCAAGCAGCAGTCCATGGTGTCACAAGAGTTATACATCACTTAGCAACTAACCACCAATATAAATATAAGCACAGTTTACTGTCTTGCTCATCATTCTAACTATATGAGGAAGAAGTGTGATTTAAAATTATACAATGGAAATGAACTCATGTGAGTTTATTTATTTATTTGTATGCACTTGTTGAGGAAGCACAAGAATTGCATTCTAGAGTAAAGACTAAGAGTGGATATAACTCTTTGTATTGTAGCCTACCATTGCTTGCGGAGTATTATGAGAACCAGTGGGGCAGTGTCTGTTTTCATGCACTGGGTGTGATCAACTTCCGGTATTTCTCACATTCTAATTTAGAGGCAGCCTAGAAATAGGACAGTAGATATAATAGTAACTTCAGTTTCTTTTGGGTAAAAAAATGTTACTAATATAGACATATTTTAAAGGTCATGCACTTTAGATATCAGCCCTGGTAGTTTTCTATGGCCTCATTCTCCAAAATATGTGTTTTTCCTTGAAGGTAAAATCAATCAAATATTTATGAAGTACTTTTATTGTATCCCAATAAAGAATATTACTGTCCTTACTTCTATTATTGGTTATTATAATCAGTTTGTCACAGACATTCAGTTCTACCATCAGAAAATAGTTACTGTTTTCCCGCTCATATTTGCCTAAAGGTTGTTTATAAGTTACGAAACATAAGCTGAACTTCCACTAAGATCAGTTGCAGATCTTATGGAGAGTTTTCAAGATCCTGATTTCAGTTCTTTCAGATAAATGCCTGAAAGTGAGATTGCTGGATCATGTGGTAGTTCCATTTTAAATATCTATCAATAGATACATGGATAAAAATACAGTGTACATGCATAGAATATGATATTTTTAACTTTAAAAAAGAAGAAAATGCTTTCATATGTGACAACATTTATAAGACAGTATGTTAACTGAAATAAGCCACAGTTTCTACTCATATGAAATATCTAAAGAAACATGTATACTATCATGTAAGAAACGAAGCGCCAGCCTATGTTTGATACAGGATACAGGATGCTTGGGGCTGGTGTACAGGGATGATCCAGAGAGATGATATGGGGTGGGAAGTAGGAGGGGGATTCAGGNCTAAAGAAACATGTATACTATCATGTAAGAAATGAAGCACCAGCCTATGTTTGATACAGGATACAGGATGCTTGGGGCTGGTGTACAGGGATGATCCAGAGAGATGATATGGGGTGGGAAGTGGGAGGGGGATTCAGGATTGGGAGCTCGTATACACCCGTGGTGGATTCATGTCAATCTATGGCAAAACCAATACAGTATTGTAAAGTAAAATAAAGTAAAAACAAAAATAAAAAATTTTTATCACATAAAAAAAAAAAAAACATACTCATAGAAGCAGAAAGTAGAATGGCAGTTGCCAGGAAGCAGGTGAAGAAGGAAATGCAGTATTGCTATTGAGTGAGTATGAAGTTTTAGTTATGCAAGACAAGTAAGTTTTAGAATCCACCAAACAACATTGTGTGTTTAGTTCACAGTACTTTACACTCGAAAATTCCAAAGGCTTGTTCATATGGTATATATGTTTTACTACAATAAAAATGCAAAGAAAACAAACAAACAAAAAACACCAAAAAACTAAAACTGAATTGTAACTCAGAAAAGTCTTGGCACAGGGTTCTGAACAGACATTGCTCAGACAACTTCAACAATACCAAGGTCTAGAATAGACTTTTCAGAATGTGTTTTAGATCAGAATCAGATAAACTTCTTGAAAGCAAACTACTGACCTAAGATCCAGAGGAAACAGAATTATTTACACAGATTTGAGTAGACAGATTAAGGAAATTTGATTATGGTTATTAACTTGAAATTGTTGATGATATTTTTAATGTTTTCTTTTCTGATGGACACATGAGTAAGCTCTTTCTTTCCCCTCTTAAATCACTGCTTTGTATAAATTCAGTAAGAACATTGATAGCATTAGAGCAGCTGATTGTGCAACCAAGTCCCAATCTCTTGTGCCATGTCTGAGAACAAATTCTGTTTCACTTAATCAAGCATTATAAACTATCATTTAAGAACAAGGATATAACTTCATATGGAGCCATGCCCTTACTGGATTCTTGAATAATGGCTAAATTTGACTTGCAAAGAGAGAATTCTGGCTGTCTGGAGGACCAATATAAATCCTAGAAATGCAGAGGTATTTGGCCACTGGGAGATGAGAATTTGGAGAAATCCAGTGGAGAAATAATTTACCTTTCCTCCAAAGATACATTGTATTGAGATGTGGTCCCATATGATTCCTCTAAAGATGACAAATAGTTTGAACCATCGAATAACAAATACAACCATCAGTTGTATTCGTTATAAATTTATGGTCATCTCAGTAATGAAGTAATAAATTCACTTGTAATATTTCTAGTGAAAACATATAAACATATATTTAAAAATAGATTGTTTAAACCCAAATAATGAAAGAAGGTCAAATATTTGAAGTTGATATGGTTACAAAAAAAAAAAAATGGGGCTTTCCTGGTGGCTCAGATGGTAAAGAAGCTTTCTGCAATGCAGGAGACTCAGGTTCAATCCCCAGGTCAGAAAGATCCCCTGAGAAGGGAATGGCAACCCACTCCAGTATTCTTGCCTAGAGAATCCCATGGATGGAGGAGCCTGACAGGCTACAGTCCATGAAATCACAGAGTCAGACACAACTGAGTGACTAACACAATTACTATTACTATGGTTAAAAAATAAAACGTCAGATTATATGCAAACTTGTCTTCTTCCGTCTTTTTTATTTTAAAGTAATTGATTTATATAGTAATTATGTATTTTAAAATAATTTTTAGTTTTAATCAAGCATTCCCCGAAATGGATATTCTAGAGACTCCTTCCTCTAAAAACTGTAAAATAGAATGGCATCATGGAATAAAGTGCAGTAAGGAAATAGAACAGCTCCATTTTTAGTCTGGCAGACTGCGATGAAAATCACTTAAGAAATCAAACAACAATCTTAAGCTTAATCAGCTGTTTCTAAATACAAGGGGTAATTTCACAGAAACATGTCCTTCTGGAATTGGCTAGACACTACATTGTTCTTTAGAACTTCAGTATTCCCTTGAGCAGTATAGGAAAGCTTTTGATTTAATTTGAAAAATTGAAGAAACAATCTTTGGGAGACATTGACAGGAAAGGGGAGCAATCCAATCAAGTAAACAGAAAGTTTTTTAGAGTGCATGGTATTTGAAGATAGACTCTCTTTTGACATTAAGTGACTGAGAAAAGGGACCTCAATTTAGGAATTGAAGGATCAACTCATAACTCAAAATATCATCCCTTACAAAGAGTGAACCTCTGATTTTGTACTTTGAATTCTAAAAATTTATTTTAAGCAGAAAACTTTATCTCCTTCCATATCCCAAAAAACATTTGTACCTTGTCACACTATATTAAGGCAATGTATTTGGTATCAGCAGAGCCTGGTGCTTTAGTCATGGAGAAAATCAAATGATGGAGGATGTTTCATAGACCTTGTTCATGTCAGTATGGGTAGATCTGAAGCTCGAGCATCATTCTATCAAGCACATGTCCTCTAGGAGATAAAGCAATTTCAGCATTACACTTTATGGTGGCAGGAGCAGCAAGTGTTAAGCCAGGCTGGAGCTCCAAACATGAGGGAACAGTGTGAGCTCAAAGAAACCTCTCCTAAGCAGATATCTCAAAAATTTGATAAGATCCAATTTTCTGCATATCCTGCTAAGTCAGAGGAAATAAATAGACCTTCAAGACAAGGAAAAGAAGTAAATGTCTGTATCTCACTGAAATGTATTTACTTTTAAATGTGAAACTTTTCTAGCCAAAAAAGAGAGGAATCTAGGCATATAAATATTAAATCTGGCATTTTCACTAACTTTTTATGTAGGAAACATAAATGTTTATGACCTCTATTTGTAACCTTAGTATTAAAAAGCTACCATGAATGGGGAAAGCATTACCAAAAGACAATCCATTTTGTGCTACAATTCCTTAAGCTATATTTCAAGACCTGAGTCTATTTGTTTCTTTGCTACCTGTCCTACTGTAATCATCTAATTTTACAAGCAATTAAATCCACACAACATCCAACCCATTTGACCTCTTAATTATATTTAGATTATACAACATGTTATTAATATGGGGTCCTTTCATATCTGCATGCCCCTGCAACTCCTTAGCACAATTATTTGCTTGAGTTTCCTCATAAGTAACCATGATTACAGGCCCATGCCCTCTACCTTAGTTTTTTCCCCCAGTTCCCCTAAGGGTAAAAATTATCTGGAATACTTATTCGACAAATTCTCAGGCTTCATCTCACACTAACAAGCATAAAATATCTTTGATCCTATGACAGATCCATGGAAAGATATGCGGTTAATAAGAATCGCAAACAAATTTTGCATTAGGCAAATCTGAGGAGAGTGTGTGCCTCCACTCCAATCCCTTTGTGTTGATCCTCTCTTACATGATTGCAGTAGTCCGTGAATGTTGTTGATTTTTATTTCCCTCTCTCCTCCATTGTTTATACTGTGTACTACATGATCAGAATTTTCTTTTTATAGTTGAAGAGTTGATAAAAAGCACTTACAATTTTAGATGTTTCGTTGCTGTATAATTACCAAGATATTAAAAGAAACATATTTTTATATTTTGTGATAAATTGTGATAAAATCCTCCAAAATCTGATCCCAAGTTGCCTGTATTCCCTCTTTTACCAAGTTCCTGTGTGCGTCACATTTCTGCCACTTTAGACCATGCATTAGTTTCAGATTATGGTTTGCCCTGTTCGTATTTTTGCTATGGCTTTTGCCTCTGATTGGATTAGCTTCTCCACAGATCTCCTCCACTGACATACTACTTAACATCTCTCCCTAAATTCATCTTCTCAACATTTCTGTAGTCAGTGCAAATAATTCGGAGTCTATCTATCTATCATTTTTCAATCTACCAGTCATTTTTTTCTATCCCCTCCATAAGATTATAGGAACCTTGGAGGTAAGGAGATTATATCTCTTTGTTATATTTTTCCCTCAATATGAGGACAGTGTCTACACATAACAAGAGATTCCTAATTAAGATACATAATTGAATGGATGGATTAAAGGAAACACAAGGATAACTTTTGTCTTTCATTAATCTAGCTTATTTGGATGTAGTCTCTTTGAAGTAGTTAAACACGTGTTCTCCCTTCCCTTTATTCCTACTCTCCTAGTCTCTTGAGCACTACCTTCTACCTACCTCTCCCTCCTTATGTTTTCCTCACTTCCTGCCTGCAATTTTTAATACCTTTGCATCAGCTTAATTGTTTACTAAATTAAGTCCTTTTACAAGATTGTCGGCATAATTCATTTACATGGAAAGAGGAACTTGAGGGCTGACATACCTTTTGAGAGGCCATAGTGCCCACTGCAGTACTCTTGCCTGGAAAATCCCATGGACGGAGGAGCCTGGTAGGCTGCAGCCCATGGGGTCGCAAAGAGTCAGACACGACTGAGCGACTTCACTTTCATGTACTGGAGAAGGAAATGGCAACCCACTCCAGTGTTCTTGCCTGGAGACTCCCAGGGACGGGGGAGCCTGGTGGGCTGCCGTCTTTGCTGTCACAGAGTCGGACACGACTGAAGCGACCTAGCAGCAGCAGCAGAGCAGCAGCAGTGCATACTAGATGACATGAAGGGGAAAGCTGATTTAGTGGCTTTTGAGGTTTGTTCAGTGGCAGGATGCTTTGAGGTAACACTGTGGCCCTCAAGAATGCATTGCTTCTGGGTTCTCTGCGCTTTCGGCTGCCTCATTCTCTCAGCACTCCAGAAATTTGGGGGCTGCCCTCGGGTTATTTGTAATGTACAAATTTATATTTTTTGAATGGTGAACTGTATTTAAATTCTTTTTAAACAAAGTTGACTTGAAAACAGCTAAATTCTTTGAAAATGCAAGTTGATTTTGCTGAGCGCCTTTCAGATTTTTAGTAGCTAACAGGCAGGGGAAGCCAAGAAAGATTGTTTGAAAAGATAGTGAAACTTTAAAGATGCCCTGCTTCCCCTGAAGTGCTGTCAGCTAGTATATCAAATAGAAGCTTTCAGACAGGGGAACTCTCTGTCTAATGCCATTCTAAGGAAAGAACTGAACAGGGAATTGTGGCTACAAGAGGGGAATTACATGATTACGCTTTTTAAAGTTATAATAGCTTGTAAATTCCTAGGCAAGCAGCAATGCATTATTAATATTGCCCCTCAGCTGGTGCCTCAGAGGTTAAAGCATCTGCCTCCAGTGCAGGAGACCTGAGTTCGATCCCTGGGTCAGGAAGACTCCCTGGAGAAGGAAATGGTAACCCACTCTAGTACTCTTGCCTGAAGAATCCCATGGACAGAGAAGCCTGGTAGGCTGCAGTCCATGAGGTCGCAGAGTCAGATATGACTGAGCGACTTCACTCACTTTCAGTACTGTAGTTGGCCAATTGAGATTCCTTATTCTGATTTCCCTCAAGAGAAAAGTTTATATAGCAGGTGTGTCAATGTTATGATATGTCAAGACACTTGTTTCAGATTTTACCTAAAGGCCAAAACTTTAGACACCTCTGTCAAATTTCCTCTATCTCTAGACTGATACATATTTTCTTAAGGAAATAGGTGATAGTGAAGGACTAGAGTCAAAGATGATGGTGATGGTGATTTTGCTTCAGCCTTGAAGAAACATTTTCAAATATTAATACTAATGCAAGTGACACGAGAGCCTGAGAAACATGTTTCAGTATCTGAGTCAGATTCAACTTAATCTTATTTTACTGTCTTAGAAAGGAGTTAATGAAACTGGGAATTAAGAGTCTAATATTTTTTGGTTGAATTGCCATGGGAAACCTTAGTCTGTCTAAAATGCTGTGTAGTGAGAAAGGACTGGAGAAGGACAATTGGACCCGCATGAACATTTTACCCTCTACTCTCCTGTTCTGTTAAGTTTAAGTTTACTTTAATAATTTTGTGTCTCAAGCATGAAAATTTATCTGCATGACTGGTTCCATATTGGATTTAGGTGATATAAGCTAGATTATTTTGTCTATTAAATAATCACATGATCTAATTGATCACAAATTTTAGTTTTTCCCCACTGGAAAAATTAGTACAATTCCTGGAGATTCAATAGAAAGAGAGTAAGTGAAAATTTCTGTTAATTAAAGTGCATGCTTCTTTGAATGTAGCTCAAGTATCATCAGAGAGTTCTGGAGGTGAAGTCTGGGAAAGGAAGTGCATCTATTCATACTTACCCTTTAGGGCTTAATGAAGTTTTCTTGTCATTTTCCTCACAGCTTGATAGAAGTGAACTAATGGTAAAGAGATCTGTGGTCCCGCTCTGCAGCCTCCAGGCTAAATAAAGCTAATGAAGTAGAAAAATGATATTGATAAAACTATCCTGCATTTTATAAGTATGGCCATCAGACGGAAACTGTTCAGGGTTTGTGTTTAATCTGACCTGACTGCAATCATCTTTTCTTGACTTCCAGGTACTAAATTGGTAATTTGTTATTTAGACTCAATAAGCTTAAAAACAATCTCATTCTAAGTCCCTCACAATGCTTTCAGTGCAGCGTACAAAGACAGAACCAACAGTATACATTTGTTTTTAATCTTAGATGGTAAAAGGATTACATAGAGGTTTCAAGACTGCTGAAAAAGTCTTAGAAATAACTATTCTATATGATAGTTTCATTATTGTAAATGCTTTGACTCCTGTTTCTTCAGATACAACAACAAACTAAAAAAGATCTTTTGCAAAATTGTTTGCATTGGTGTATTAAGATGAAAAGTTTATCCCAATTCCATGGGTTTGTTGAACTGAATGGACACTTCTTGGCAGCAGAGGCTTTATTTTATTTTCCACCATATCTCCAAGAGTTTANCTTCAGATACAACAACAAACTAAAAAAGATCTTTTGCAAAATTGTTTGCATTGGTGTATTAAGATAAGTTTATCCCAATTCCATGGGTTTGTTGAACTGAATGGACACTTCTTGGCAGCAGAGGCTTTATTTTATTTTCCACCATATCTCCAAGGAGAAGTTCTTAACACATGGTAGGAGTACAAAAATACCTAATAGATTTCAAGAACTAAGATACTTTACTGCACTGCCCACTTGACTTCTTAATTTCACCACTCTCTGTTCTGAGAATGCTTTATTTTACTCTTACATTTTATTTAAAAACCAGTGTTATTTTACAAACCAGAAAAGTATCTTTAATTTGAGAAAGAATCAAATTATGGGAAAAGTGAGTAGGATATGGTAAATCATTTTCAAGGGCAATTTGACATACTTGCCTTTAAGTTTCAATGGAGAATTTATTGAACAACTCACAAAAGTGCCTAAGAGTTACCTTGTAACTCACCCAGAGAACTATAAGGGCTTCATCATTTAAACCTTGGCATTCCTGTCTAGTGATATGCCAAATAGGACTACAAAAAATAACTGAGCAAAGTGAGCCTAATTTTATATCAAAAATATTGCGTAAGAATATCTGAAAAGTGGTGAAATCCTTCCAGAGAATTGTATTGAATATCTAACTACAAGGTTGGTTATAAGAAGGTGAGGCTTATAAACATTAGCTTCAAGGAATTACAAAGGGATGACAGATGCAGCAATGCACCTTTGTTGAAATTTATCCAGAGTATTTAAAGTTTCCCTAACTCACTGACTATTAACAGTAATTCAGATTTTTATTCTTAGGCATTTAATAGGGAGGGACAAAATATGTCATGTTAAATAAGAATCAATAAAAACATTTGAACTTATAAATTAAATTAATAGGTGACAGTTTTCCTCGGAAACTTTTCTTTTCAGTAAAAATAAGATGCTTCTCTAGCTTTTGGGTGTTTTATTTGATTTTTGAGATGAAACAAATACAGTTAATTTAAAACAATGTTAGATATTTTGAAGGGCTTCCCTGATGGCTCACTGGCAAAGAATTGTCTGCTAATATAGAAGACATGGATTTGATCCCTGGTCTGAGAAGATCCCTTGAAGAAGCAAATAGGAACTTATTCCAACATTCTTGCCTGGAAAATCCCAGATAGAAGACCCTGGTGCGCTATAGTCCATGGGCACAAAGAGTCAGACATGACTTAGCAACTGAACAACAGCAGATGTTTTTCCGAGACATCTTTGTTAAGGCTTGGCTCATCTACCCTGAGATATCGGGGTTGATCTGAAGTTTTCAAATTAGTTCTGTTGTGACACTTTATACTGTAATTACTGGCTTCTTTGTTTAGAGAACTTCTCTTAATATATTAATTCAGTAAGACATTGGTCCTGAAATCTTACTTTGTGGCAGGAACTCAACAAGACAAAAAACAAAAACAAAAAAACACCTTTTGTTTCAATCGATATTTAAAAAAAAAAAACATTTTGAGCTGTGAGATTTAGCATTGGCATGTTGGAAGGGAGTAGATATGTGTATGGTAGAGTATAGAATATTTCCATTGTTGTATGTTTAGAATTTTTGATATTAAATATGTCAAATGGACTGAAAGTGTGTTGTTTTTGCTGATGGGTGTCAGGGTGGTTAGTAATAATGAGGACACTATTTACTTAGCTTCTACTATGTATCCCAAATGCTGTATGTGCTAAAATTACCATTTTACAGATGAGGGACATAAAACTCAAGGTGATTGATATTTGCTCAAGCTCCTGAAATTACAGAGTGAATGATCTCAAATCACAAGCATGATCTGCCTTAGCCCATAGCTTATTATTTTAGTGTGTGTTAGAAAAAGTAATGGCTGACTAATGTGAGGGTGCTGAGGAAGAAAACTATTTACATTGTCACTGGAAATAAGATAAAAATTGTGAAAGAAAAATTGTCATCATTCCTTCTCCAAGCTGCATTTCTTACTAATATAAATGAGATGTATGAGAATGTTCTAAAGTGATAGCAGTAGAGATTTTTCAGCAATTCATTATTTCAGTGATTCATCAGATAGTCTATTTCCTCACCTTTTTTTGTGTGTTTAAAGAAATGAGTTACATTTTACTCACATTATGTCTATGTAAATTTCTTTGCCTTTTTGGCTGGTTTTGTTTATATATTTTCATGCCAGGTTTTAACTATTTGATAAAAACAGATTTCTGGCATTTTAATGTTCTCTAAACCTTAAACTCTTTCAACTAAGGAGTTTAAAAAATAGTATGTCAAAGTTTCATTTTCTCTTCATCCTAGCCTACAGTTATTATAGTCATATTTTAATTTTAGCCACTCTGATAAGTGAGTAGCAGTATCTCATTATGGTTTTAATGTGCATTTCCCTGATAAATAATAATGTTAATTATCTTTTCATGTGTTCATTTCCCGTAAGTATATGTTTTTAGTTGTCTGTTCAAACTGTTCAATTTTAAGTCAATTTATTTCCTTCTCTTAATTAAGTTTTAAGAATCATTTGTTCTTAATCATATTTCTCCAGATGGCTTTCAGACAGTAAAGAATCCATCTGCAAGGCCAGAGACCCAGGTTCAATCCCTTGGCTGGGAAGATCCTCTGGAGAAGGGAATAGAAAACCACTCCAATATTCTTGCCCAGGAGCCTAGTGGGCTACAGACCACGAAGTCACAGAGAGTTGGACACAACTGAGTGACTAACACACACACACACACACTTTCTTTCTGCATTTTTAAAATGTTGCTCTACTGTCTTCTAGCATTTGTAGTTTCAGACGAGAAGCCCATTGTAATTTAAAATAAATGTTGCTCTATAAGTCATATGCTTCTTAAGATTTATTCTTTGCCTTTCATTTTAACCAATTTTCCTATGATATACCTGTACCTTGTTCTCTGAATTTATCACTGCACGGGGTTCTCCATGATTCCTGAAACTTAAATTTATACTGTTTCATTAAATATGAGAAGTTTGGGGCCATTAGTGTTTTAAGAAGTTTTTTTCTGCTTATCCTAACTTTCCTTTCCTCAACAAACTCTTGTGACCTGCATGTCAGACATTTGATGCTATCCTATAGGCCACTGAGGCTCTCTTCATTTTGTGAAAATTTTTGCATTTCTGTCCAGTTGGATAATTTCTGTTGATCTGTCTTAAATTTCACTGACTCTTTTGTCATCTATATTTTGCTACTAAGCCAGTGAGTGAATCTTTTACTTAATATATTACATTAAATATTCTTGTTAGTATCTATTTTTTAATTATAAAATTTTATTTTGGTCCTTCTTATGATTTTTATTATTCTATTCTGATTTTATATTTTCATTTACTCTATCTTTCTTTACTTCACTGAGGTGAGTTCTAATAGCTACTTTTTAGTCATTGTCTGATAAAATCATCATGGGGTTACCATGTATTAAGTTTCTTTTCTCTTGACACTGGGTCACATTTTCTTCACTCTTCTTAAGTTTAGTGATTTTTGCTATATCCTGCACAATGTGAATATTAATGTTGTATATGCTTATGATTCAACTACTGCATTCTTATATGTGTTGATTTTTGTTTGGTTTTGATTCAGTTCAGACTTAGCCTTGGCCAAGCCTGTAGTGGAAGGTATCCCCAGGAAGGTGTCCTCAGTTTAGTCCTTTAAGGCTTCACTGTAAACTACTTTCAATTTTAGCTTATGTTGGCATGCTTCAGGATTTAACCTAAAATTTGGCCTTAATTTATATAAAAGTTATGTTCCTCTTCTGATGCCTATCTTTTCTGGAGTTCCTCATTCATATTTTAGTGTCTCTGGTTTCTGTGAAATTCCTTGCTTTGGTTTTAGAAAGACAGTGGGATGTAATTGCTATGGGAGATTTAGTCTGCCTGAGCCACCACCACTTAAACTGCTATCACCTTCAGGTTTAGCCTCAAATAATGGAGAAGACAATACTGCAGATTTCTTCCAACCAATTCTGACTGTCTTTCAAAAAACAGTCAGATTTTTAAAGATTTTTTTATTGTGTTTAGTAAGTATTATTTTGTCCATACTTTGTAACTATTGCTTATAAAGGTAGAGGTATACTATAAGCTAATTCTCTAATCTTTCTTTTTTTTTCTTTTTCTTTTTGCCATACATTTTAAAGTTCTTGTTCATCATTTTCTTTTCAACTTTTATGAATCTCTGTATTGTAGAGACATCTAAGTGTATGGTTTGCTCTAATTCTCTTAACATACTTAATAGAGTGTTGGCTTCCCTGGTAGCCCACTTAGTAAAGAATCTGCAGTGCAAGAGACCCAGGTTCGATCAATGGGTTGGGAAGATCCCCCAGAGAAGGAAATGGCAAACTGCTCTAGTATCTTTGCCTGGAAAATCCCATGGACAGAGCAGCCTGATGGGCTGCAGCCCATGGGGTTGCAAAGGGTCAGGCACAACTAAGCAACTAAACACACACACAGCTTCCCTGGTGGCTCAGACCATAAAGAGTCTGCATGTAATATGGGAAACCCAGGTTTGATCCATGGGTCNCCATGGGGTTGCAAAGGGTCAGGCACAACTAAGCAACTAAACACACACACAGCTTCCCTGGTGGCTCAGACCATAAAGAGTCTGCATGTAATATGGGAAACCCAGGTTTGACCCATGGGTCAGGAAGATTTCCTGGAGAAGGGAATGGCCACCCACTCCAGTATTCTTGCTTGGAGAATTCCATGAGCAGAGCAGGCTAGTAGGCTACAGTCCATGGGGTTGCAAATAGTCAGACACAACTAAGCAGCTAACACTTTCACTTTCACTTAATGGAGTAGAGTAATGTCTAAAATTTGGAATATTTGGAAATAGATAAATGTTTAATTTATACTTACCTGAATAAGCACTTGAACAATTAAACACAAACAAGGCCTTCAAAATTGAGGCAAATACATATATGCACAATCTAAAGAAGATAATCCAATTCATGTCAAACATGAGGACTCAAGATAAATAAACAGATTACAATGATACAATATCAGAATACAATGATAGTATTATGTTTTCTATAGAGCCTTCACCAATTTACATTTCAACAAATACTATAGGAATGTTCCCTTTTCTCCACACCTTCTACAGCATTTATTATTTGTAGACATTTTGATGATAGCCATTCTGAATACGGTGAAGTGATACCTCATTATAGTTATGATTTGTAATACTCTAATAATTAGCCATATTGATCACTTTTTCATGTGTTTGTTTGGCCATCCGTATGTCTTTTTTTTTAAGAAATGCCTCTTTTGAACTTGTGCCCAATATTTATTGGTTTTTGGGTGTGCTGGGTCTTCGTTGCTTTGTGCAGGCTCTCTCTAGTTGAGATGAGCAGGAGCCACTGTTTATTGTAGTGTGTGGGCTGCTCAGTGCACTGGCTTCCCTTGCTGTGGAGCACAGGCTCTAGGTGTACGAGCCTCAGTAGTTTGGCACACAGGTTCAGTAGTTGCAGCTTGTGGGACTTAGGGTACATGGGCTTCAGTAGTTATGGCATGTGGGCTCTAGAGCAGGGGCTAAGTAGTTGTGGCTCATGGTCTTAGTTGCTCAGTGGTGTGTGAAATCTTCCCAGACCAGGGATTGAACCTGTGTCCCTTGAATTGGCAGGCAGATTCCTATCCACTGTGACACCAAGGAATCCAGACTTGCGCCCATTTTTTGATTGAGTTGTTTATATTTTTTAATATTGAGTTGTATGAGTTGTTTGTATATTTTGGAAACTAGCTCCCTGTTGTTCCCATAGTTTGCAAATACTTTCTTCCATTCTGTAGGTTGCCTTTTCATTTTATTTACATTTTCCTTTGCTATGCAAAACCTTGTAAGTTTGATTAGGTCCCATTTGTTTGTTTTTGTTTTTATTTCTTTCACCTTGGGAGACAGATCTAGGAAAATATTGCTAAAATTTATGTCAAAAATATTTTTAGTTAATTCTTTTATTTTAATTGGAGGTTAATTACTTTACAATACATAGTGGTTTTTGCTAAACATCAACATGGGGAACACATGTGTTCCCCATCCAGAACCCACCTCCCACCTCTCTCCACATCCCATCCCCCAAAGTCATCCTAGTGCACCAGCCCTGAGTACCCTGTCTTATGCATCAAACCTGAACTGGCAATATGCTTCACATATAAAAATATACATGTTTCAAAGCTACCCTCACAAATCATCCCTCCGTCGCCTTCTCCCAGAGTCCAAAAGACTGTTCTTTACATATGTGTGTCTTTTGCTATCTCGTATATAGGCTCATTATTACCTTCTTTCTAAATTCCATATATATGCATTAGTATACTGTATTGGTGTTTTTCTTTCTGACTTACTTTACTCCGTATAATAGGCTCCAGTTTCATCCACCTCTTTAGAACTGATTCAAATGCATTCTTTCAATAGCTGAGTAATATTCCATTTTGTATATATATCACAGCTTTCTTATCCATTCATCTGCTGATGGACATCTAGGTTGCTTCCATGTCCTGGCTATCATAAACAGTGCTGCGATGAACATTGGGGTACACATCTCTTTCAATTCTGGTTTCCTTGGTGTGTATGCCCAGCAGTGGGATTGCTGGGTTGTATGACAATTTTACTTCCAGTTTTCTAAGGAATCTCCACACTGTTCTCTAGAGTGGCTATACTAGTTTGCATTCCCACCAACAGTGTAAAAGTGTTCCTTTGTCTTCACATCCTCTCCAGCATTTATTGTTTGTAGACTTTTTGATAGCAACCATTCTGACTAGTGGGACATGGTACCTCATTTTGGTTTTGATTTGCATTTCTCTGATAATGAGTGATATTGAGAATCATTTCATGTGTTTCTTAGCCACCTACATGTCTTTTTTGGAGAAATATCTGTTTTGATCTTTGGCCCATTTTTTGATTGGGTCATTTATTTTTTCTGGAATTGAGCTACTGGAGCTCCTTGTATATTTTTGAGATTAATTTTTTTATCAGTTGCTTCATTTGCTATTATTTTCTCCCATTCTGAAGGCTGTCTTTTTACTTTGCTTAGAGTTTCCTTTGTTGTGCAATAGTTTTTAAGTTTAGTTAGGTCCCATTTGTTTATTTTCGATTGTATTTCCATTCTGGGAGGTGGGTCATAGAGGACCTGCTTTGATTTATGTCAGTGTTTTGTCTATGTTTTCCTCTAGAAGTTTTATAGTTTCTGGTCTTATGTTTAGATCTTTAAACCATTTTGAGTTTATTTTTGTGTATGGTATTAGAAAGTGTTCTAGTTTCATTCTTTTACAGGTGGTTGACCAGTTTTCCCTGGACCACTTGTAAAGAGATTGTCTTTTCTCCATTGTATATTCTTGCCTCCTTTGTCAAAGATAAGGTGTCCATAGGTACAGGGATTTATCTCTGGGCTTTCTATTTTGTTCCATTGATCTATATTTCTGTCTTTGTGCCAGTACCATACTATCTTGATGACTGTAGCTTTGTAGTGTAGTCTGAAGTAAGGCAGTNAAAGATAAGGTGTCCATAGGTGTGTGGATTTATCTCTGGGCTTTCTATTTTGTTCCATTGATCTATATTTCTGTCTTTGTGCCAGTACCATACTATCTTGATGACTGTAGCTTTGTAGTGTAGTCTGAAGTAAGGCAGTTTGATTCTTCCAGTTCCAGTCTTCTTTCTCAAGATTACTTTGGCTGTTCAAAGTTTTTTTGTGTTTCCATACAAATTGTGAAATTATTTGTTCTAGTTCTGTAGAAAATGCCATTGGTAGCTTGATAGGGATTGCATTCAATCTATAGATTGCTTTGAGTAGTATACTCATTTTCACTATAGTGATTCTTCTGATCCATGAACATGGTATATTTCTCCATCTATTATTGTCATCTTTGATTTCTTTCATCAGTGTTTTATAGTTTTCTACATACAGGTCTTTTCTTTCTTTAGGTAGATTTATTCCTCAGTATTTTATTCTTTTTGCAATGGTGAATGGGATTGTTTCCTTAATTTCTCTTTCTGTTTTCTCATTGTTAGTGTATAGGAATGCAAGGGATTTCTCTGTGTTAATTTTATATCCTGCAACTTTACTATATTCATTGATTAGCTCTTGTAATTTTCTGGTGGAGTCTTTAGGTTTTCTATGTAGAAGATCATGTCATCTGCAAACAGAGTTTTATTTCTTCTTTTCCAATCTGGATTCCTTTTATTTCTTTTTCTTCTCTGATTGCTGTGGCTAAAACTTCCAAAACTATGTTGAATAGTAGTGGTGAGAGTGGGCACCCTTGTCTTTTCCTGACTTTAGGGGAAAGCTTTCAATTTTTCACCATTGAGGATAACATTTGCTGTCAGTTTATCATATATGGCTTTTATTATGTTGAGGTATGTTCCTTCTATTCCTGGTTTCTTCAGGGTTTTTATCATAAATGGATGTTGAGTCTTGTCAGAGGCTTTCTCTGCATCTATTGAGATAATCATATGGTTTTTATCTTTCAATTTGTTAATGTGGTGTATCACATTGATTGGTTTGTGGATATTAAAGAATCCTTGCATCCCTGGGATAAAGCCCACTTGGTCATGATGTATGATCTTTTTAATATGTTGTTGGATTCTGTTTGCTAGAATTTTGTTAAGAATATTTGCATGTATGTTTATCAGTGATATTGGCCTGTAGTATTCTTTTTTTGTGGCATCTTTGTCTGGTTTTAGTATTAAGGTGATGGTGCCCTCATAGAATGAGTGTGGAAATTTACCTTTTCTGGAAGAGTTTGAGTAGGATAAATGTTAGCTTTTCTTTAAATTTTTTGTAGAATTCAGCTGTGAACCCATCTGGTCCTGGGCTTTTGTTGACTGGAAGATTTCTGATTAATGTTTTGATTTCCATGCTTGTGAAGGATCTGTTAAGATTTTTTATTTCTTCCTGGTTCAGTTTTGGCAAGTTATACTTTTCTAAGAATTTATCCATTTCTTCCAAGTTGTCCATTTTATTGGCATATAGTTGCTGATAGTAGTATGTTATGATCCTTTGTATTTCTGTATTGTCTGTTGTGGTTTCTCCATTTTCATTTCTAATTTTGTTGATTGTATTCTTCTCTCTTTTTTTCTTGATGAGTCTGGCTAATGGTTTGTCTATTTTATTTATCTTCTCAAAGAACCAGGTTTTAGCTTTGTTGATTTTTGATATGATCTCCTTTGTTTCTTTTTCATTTATTTCTGCCCTAATTTTTATGATTTCTTTCCTTCTATTAACCCTGGGGTTCTTCTTTTCTAGTTGTTTTAGGTACAGAATTCAGTTATTTATTTGACTTTTCTCTTGTTTCTTGAGGTAAGCTTGTTTACCTTCCCCTTAGCACTGTTTTACTGAGTCTCATAGGTTTTGAATTGTTGTATTTTCATTTTCATTCATTTCTATGTATATTTTGATTTCTTCTGTAATTTGTTGGTTATTCAGAAGCATGTTGTTTAGCCTCCATATGTCTGTTTTTAATTTTTTTTTTCCCCTGTAGTTGACATCTAGTCTTACCATATTGTGATCAGAGAAGATACTTGGAATGATTTCAGGTTTTTTGAATTTACCAAGGCTGGATTTATAGCCCAGGATGTGATCTATCCTGGAGAAGGTTCCATGTACACTTGAGAAAAAGCTGAAATTCACTGCTTTGGGGTGAAATATCCTATAAATATCACTTAGGTCTAACTAGTCCATTGTATAATTTAAAGTTTGTGTTTCTTTGCCAATTTTCTGTTTAGTTGATCTATCCATAGGTGTGGGTGGGGTATTAAAGTCTCCAACTATTATTGTGTTACTGTTAATTTCCCCTTTCATGCTTATTAACATTTGACTTACATACTGTGGTGCTCCTATGTTGGGTGCATATTTATATATAATTGTTATATCTTCTTCTTGGATTGACTCTTTCATTATGTAGTGTCCTTCTTTGTCTCTTTTCATGGCTTTTATTTCAAAGTCTATTTTATCTAATATGAGTATTGCTACTCCTGCTTTCTTTTGGTCTCCATTTGCATGAAATATCTTTTTCCAGCCTTTCACTTTAAGTTTTTATGTGTCCCTTGTTTTGAGGTGGGTCTCTTGTAGACAGCATATACAGGGGTCTTGTTTGTATCCATTCAGCCAGTCTTTGTCTTTTGGTTGGTGTATTCAACCCATTTACATTTAAGATAATTATCGACAAGTATGATCCCATTGCCATTTACTTTGTGGTTTTGGGTTCGAGTTTATACACCTTTTCTGTGTTTCCCATCTAGAGAAGATTCTTTAGCATTTGTTGGAGAGCTGGTTTGGTGGTGCTGAATCCTCTCAGCTTTTGCTTGTCTATTTTTCTTTCATATTTGAATGAGATCCTTGCTGGGTACAGTAATCTGGGTTGTCAGTTTTTCTCTTTCATCACTTTAAGTATGTCCTGCCATTCCCTCCTGGCCTGAAGAGTTTCT